>JBAJNP010004397.1:0-33767 GCA_036877545.1 Yasuhikotakia modesta | reverse complement strand
TGTGGACTCAGGACCACACGCTACAGCAGAGATAGATGCCACATAAACCTTCAAGGTGGAGTAGGCAAGTCCTGCAGAGAAACTAGCCTGCAAAAACTTCAAGACTGCATTTACAGTGCAGCCCACTGGGTTGTGTGGGTGCTCTCTGTACCATGTAGTGAAAAGCTTCCACTTCAGGATATAAAGTTTTCCTCGAGGGAGCTCTGGATTGTAAAATACTTTTGGTTAGTTGTAAACTTTGGTTAAGAGACCAGAAGCTAAGAGTTGTGGATTGATGTAAACGACCACTGCTGTGCTGGCAGTGTGAACAAGCACATGGTGGTGTAACAGGTCTGGCAGAAAATATCTGAAAGCATGGAACACTGCCAACATCTCTAGAAGATTTATGTGCCAGGACAGCTGGCGATTTCCACAGACCTAGGGCCAACTAGTAAGGGACGCATCAGTTGCATGGGCGTGACATGGCAAGGGCGATCTCTCAATACCGGGCCCTCTTTAAGGAACCAAGGTTTCTTCAATATATATAAGGCACATAGGGAAAACCCTTGGTTTTGAGCCACCACTGTAAGGGCCTTATGTGCAGCAGGCCGAATAGAATGACAGTAATTGTTTAAAATGATTACTAGGCCATGGAATGCAGGTAATACAGAGTGTGACTGACCTTCTCTCACTCTCCTGACTGTGCTTAGGATCGAGACAGCAGGGGACAACTGTGCCCACATCATTATGGAGTCCCAAATTGCACCCAGAAAAGTTGTTCTCTGTGCTAAAGAAAGCACACTTTTCCCGCTTTTCAGTGTGAAACCCATTTGCTTTATATGATGCAGAACTCTGAAGGAGCTAGAATCCACCAATCGTCTATGTAGTTGAGTAAACGGATGCCTTGCTATCGCAACAGAGCCAGAGCTGCATCCTCAACTTGTCTGAATAGTGCTAGATTGAATGGAACACCTGATACTGGTAAGCTTTGCCCCTGAAAGCAAACCTCAGGAACTTCCGGGTTTGCAGGAAAGATGGGGATATAGAAGTACACATCTTTCAGATCTATTGTGACAAACCAGTCCTCGGATCTGATTTTATTCACAGCCTGCTCTACTGTGAACATCTTGAACTGCAGTTTCATGACTGAGCAGTTCAGAAGACACAGATCTAAGATCTGAGATCTAAGATGTCATCTAAGATGGTCGCCTTCATTAAGAAGTCACTTCGTCCTGCATGACTAGAGCCTGAGTGAAACCCACAAATGTGGGCTTAACTCTGCCAAAAGCAGGCAGTTTTCAACTGAACTGGATCTTGTAGCCTAGTTCTATAATATTCAGGACCCATTGTGACACATGAGGCAGTACTTTCCAGACTGCCAAATAGTCTTTAAATGGTACCAGTCTCTCGAGACTGGCCTCTAGTAAGATTTCTGCAGGGAGAACTCGATCTGATTTAACCATCTAACGGAAGTGGTCTCTCCACCATGTCTGCTGATTTTGGCAAACAATGGAGGAAGCCGATATTTGAGGCTGCTGCACCCTCACACACCAGAGGAGTGAGTCCTTTCTAAAGCAGTCCTCAATTCTTATTGAGTGTTCAAGGCAAAGCCTCACAAGACCCGTACCCTTAAGGGGGGAGAATGGGTCGCAGCTGCTCTGTTTCTGCCTGCATGAGGAGCTGGTACATGGCTGCTGTTCCTGCCTAACAGCATATAGAGAAAATAAGCAGCTAGGGAGGTACTGCTGGAATGCCTCCACTTGTTTACAAGCTTCCTGAAACCTGTTGACAAACGCTGTTGAGTTAACAACATTGCCAAACAGGCCATAAGGCTCAAGCGGGGCGTCCAATAAAAAGGCCCTATCTCTGGCATTAATATCTAAGAGATTTAACCAAAGGCGCCTTTCTGTGGCTACCAAAGCTGCCATAGACTGTGTACACTGCCATACACTACTGTCCTTAGTAGTGTGTAGAGACAAATCAGTGGAACATCAGTGCTTTAGAAGGCAGGGATGGAGCCTTTAATGACGATGCCTCACCGGGGGATAGGTAGCTAGCTACAGCCTGCTCCATCAGGGGCATCACCTTATAGCCATGCTTAGACAGCCCTGCCAACTTAACATAGATGTTGGAAGCAGGGCTACAGTATATATGCAGGCTGAAAATGGCTTTGCCCAAGACTTAGATACTTCATTATGGAGATCTTTAAAAAAGGGGAGGCTCCTACATGAAGGTGCAGACTGGTCACAAAAAGCATTCATTTAACAAACTCTTATGTGCACCATCCTGCTGCTCAGTGGGCCAACAAATGTCAAGTTTGGCGACATGAGCTCTTTATACCTAGGGGACATATGTGTGCTTTCAACATTCTCCACCTACAGTTTTTCTGTTGAAGAAGAGCAATAGACAGACAATGTAACACAGACAGACAGACAACGCCTCGCTGAATGATCAAAGCTAACCTGAGCTGCACTATGCATGTGCATTTTATAGTTTTTCTGGTCATGCCGTCACCCCACCTGTGATGACACACCCCCTAATTTGTGATTAGACACCTGTATCAGACAGCATAAAAGCTGATGGTGTTCCCATAGTGCTTTCATGGAGCTCAAGTTCCTGAAAAGGAACCCTGGTTCCCTGCATTGAGGTGCTGCGTTGAAATGCTATATGAGCACCTTTACCATGACCACACTCTGAACCATGTGTGAAATCAGTCCAATACGGGGCGATATGTCACAGACAGGGTGCGTTGTGCAAACCGGTAGCTTTGGAAAGAAAGCAAGTGCACACAGGGAAACAGGAAGTATGGCCTAGAGATGCAGTGTCACGTTGTCTTAGGGAACCAGGGTTACATACGTAATCTGAGACGTTCCCTTTCAGGAACCTGAGCTGCGGAACAAAAATGGGAACAAAATACCAACTCAGCCAGGGTGAGAGGACCTCTGCCTTGTGTTAAATAAGTCTGCCCCTGCCCTGTGTTGAATTAAATTTAAGGCAAAAGAGGAGTCAGGACAGGGGCACCCGTTGAGAAGGCCTTAGAGGACACCATAGCACAATTAGAATAAGCTTCTTGCGCTTCTTACAGGAACCTTCTATACAGGGCAGCTCTGTGGACATATGTGTCCAGTGCGCTGGACACACACAGTTAAGCTTCTGCTGGTCTCTTTCCCAAATAGGAGGAGGACAAAATGCCTGAAGCATGACCGGCCATAGTAGCCATTAATTATAATACTGTCTAAAGTAAAGAAACAGACCTTGTAAATTAAATTAAACATTAATCTCCCTTTGCTTGACTTCCAAACTGCAAATTTTTTTTTATTTTTTTCGCCAGAGAGGTACAAGGCATAAAACTGACAAGCAAACATATTATTTTCAAAATTACAACATCATAATGTTCATACCCATAACACAGCTATGCTCATTAGTCAAGAAGGACAATAAAAGGCAAGAAGGACAATAAAATTTGTTATGAATACAGACAGCTGCATGGGGTTGTAATCATGTCTGGAATATAGATGTTGCTCCCTCAGCTGTGTGAAACAGGACAGAATGTAATGCATTTGAGAAGAAAATGCCACAGTGTGGGATCATTTACTAGAACAAGTTTGTTGACTTGTTCCTTGACTACAACACCCTGCTAATGACCTACATTGCTAAAAAATGTACATTTACAGGTAATTTTCTGGTTTCTACAGAATTTACTTTTTCCATGGAACATTAAAAAATTCTGTTGTTTTTTTTCCACAGTTATTTTCTGTAAATTATTAAGTTTTATCTAAAGTTCAACCATTGAACCTCTTTCAAAGAGGTGGGAGTGGGCCAGTCAGTAACTGAACTTTTCAAGGATTCATTTTGAAGTTATCTGAGCTGATGATGAGTTCAAGGAACTGCATTTGGAACACATAAAATTCACATTTCTCAGGTTTCATTTCTCAAGTTTTAATTTAGGAGGCAAAGGAGGATTTTCATACTGTCTCGTGTTGAATGATGTTTTCCGCTCCTTTGTCTTATGCACAGTAGGTGGTATATGTTACAGGTTTTGTAAAGATAGAGGGTCCTTAAAGCAACTCAAATGCAGTGGCTATGAGAGGTAAGGGGTAGCAGTTCCAAACAGTTACCCTGTTGAGGCCTCTATAATCAAAACATGTAGATGCCACAATTACCTGATGCACCCAAATCTACCCAGGCCTCCAGGTTGTAGTGTTGATTGCCAAAGCTAAGGGTTCACTGAGGGGAGAGGATAGGGCACACCAATCATAGACCTCCCTTGTCTGCATGGGAGGGACCTTTTCCAGACATCTCAGGGTAGGTGGTTTAAAGTCTGAACAGACTTAAGTAGTAAGCTTATGCTAAGGGGCAGTAGTAAGCAGAAAGCTCTGCTTTAGAGGCAGTTGTGGTTTACTGGTAAAGTCGGGCTTGTAATCAGTAGGTTGCTGGTTCAATTCCAGCACTGGCAGGTAGCAACTGAAGTGTCAATGAGCAAGACACCTAACCCCTGATTGCTCCCAGAGTACTGCAGGGATAGCTGTCCACTGCTCCGGGGGTGTGTGTGTTCAAGACTTTTAGTGTGTGTTCACTCCTCACGATGAATGGGTTAAATGCAGAGGTCACATTTCGGTTATGGGTAACTATGGAGAAACTATGGGTAACAGTTATAGAGAACTTTGAAAAGGCCTTTACATATGCACATAGTGAGGCCCTGTGCATTTTAGGAACTGAATAATGTACTTGGGAGACAAAAAGGACAAAAGCTCCTTTATGGCTTTTCAGCCTTGTAGAGGATGGTTGAACAACCATTTAATTTCTTTTATGAAGATGGGCAAGACCAGGGCTCTTCTAAAGAGGGATGCGATGGTATAAACAATTTTTCTGCAGCTCAAAAGTAAGGGCAGATTGCATAAAGAAACAAAAGTTACAGACTCAGTCTTCAGAGAATCAAATATCAGGTCCTCCACTCACCCTCAAGAAGAGATCTGTGCGGTGGCTGAGCGACAGTCCTGCTGACCCCTGCCAGCGCCACAGCTGGAGGATCCCTTTGCTCCGAGCTTCCTTGTCTCTGCCTCAGCCTATAGACCCTGCTGCTTCGTTCAGCCACCTAGCTCCCTCATCTCCATCCTGACCCGTCACTCCACCAGCTCCACCAGGCTCTTCCATCCTCCATACTCCATCCCGGTCCTTCGTCGACCCTCCTGCCCCTCTGGATTATGCTTCTCTGGCGACGCCTCGTCCCGCCATCCCACCAGCTTGGTCGGACTCCTCCATTCCTCCGGCTCCACCTTCGTTCTTCGTCACACTGGCTCCACCATGTGCCTCCGGATCCATGTCTCCGCCTCAGTTGCCGGGGAGCCCCACTCCACTCTGGCCCTCCAAAGACTCGTCCTCGATGGGGATCTTACGTCGGGAGCCGTTCTACTAAGTTAGTAGTACTAAAGTGCAGTTGTCTGGAGAGGGTCCTCAAGAGAGCCTTCTCGCTTTTGTTAAGTGGGTGCTGTTGTCCTGTGGCTCGCCTATGACTGTTGTGGTCGCCAAGAAGGATGACAGCCCCACTCCTGACCAGTGCCCAGCCCTCCATCATCGCAGAGTCACAGCCTGAGTGTATATTTGGTGGAGTTCCTGGTGACCGACGAGCCATTGCAGGAGTGTGTAACAGAGCCGAGGGTAGTCCCTGAGCCCGGTGGAGCATAAGGTGGATGACCAAGACAAGGGAGGCACTGCATGGGTGGTGAGGGTGAGCCAACACTTCTCATAGCACTAAGGCTGTTGCACATGGGACCATTTCAGTTCTGGCAAGAAAAGAAAAGGGTTTCATACCAAAAACTGAAGGCTCCTTTTTGTATGGGAAAGACTAGTTTCTTACTTTGGATCACCTTCTAGATACTTGTTGCCATCGCAAAACTCTTATGACAGATGCCTTACGGCTTGGGGAGCAGTTCTTGATGGCAACAGCTGGCAAGGTTTACTCATTTGCCCAGGCATGTAAATTGCAGCATTTCTGGGATTGAAAAATTACTTCCCACAGCTCATGGGTTAATATATTCTAGTCAATATGCACAATATAGTCATGGTCATATAAATAGATCATCAGGGCTGTTTGCTTTCAGACTGGTGTTGAAGATCCTGCTCTGAGCAGACCAGACTGCTCTTCCTTAGAGCCATTCCAGGGCCTGAGAACCTGTACGCAGATTTCCTGTTGAGACAAGGGCTGAGGCCGGGGAAGTAAGAACTTTGTCCAGCTTTAGTCAAGTCCATTTGGCATAGGACTGACTGGGTGGAAGTCAATCTGTCACCTTTGGTTTGCTCTCGCTTGTCCTACTCCTTTCAGGCTGGAAGCTATGGTACAGGTGTGGCCAAGGCATCATCTACGTGCACTCCCTCTAATTACTCTGCTCTTGGAAGATTATCACAACCAAATTAGCCTTTTGCCCGGAGTTTGACTTTTATTGGTTGCTCTGTTCTGGCCCACCAGAGTCTCTCTCTTGGACACCACCCTGATGGAGCTCTCCCTTTGGACAGACTTTCTATCTGCATCTCTGGTCAGAGAACTGGGGACTGTCGCTCTGGCCCCTGAGGGGCTCCAGCCTATAGTATCAGTTCTCAACCGAGATTGTTGAAACAATGTTAAGCTCTAGAGAGCCCTCTACTAGAAAAATGTATGCTCTGAAATGGCACCATTTCGGGTCATGGTGTAATCATTGCCACCCTGGCCCAATCCACTGGCTGGATTTTCTTCAAGAGTGCTGGAGTTGCTTCAAGAGTGCCCTTCAGCTTCTAGCCACAAGCTTATTAAAATGACATTTAGAGGGAGACACCTTCTGATATCTCTGTGGTGCCAGGCAGATAAAACCTATCTACCCGACACAAGTCCCCCTTTTCTTTATCTATCAACCATTTAGATCACCTGAAAATCTAATTTTAGCACCTGAACATCACATAGACATGATGCCTATATCTGAGATAGAGACAGACACTTCTGTTTATTGTTTTTACCCTGTTATGTCTAGCTACACCCTAGCAACCATGGAATTAAATAAATAAGTCATATTGTATTTACATATTTAACAGTAAATATTTGTTTTGAATTGTTGTTTATTATTTCCATAAATATGCAGGCTTCTATATTACATTGGTCTTTGGTTGCTCTTTGTTCTTTGGCTATATTCATGTTCTTTGGTTTATACATAATATAGCCCATATTTTATTAAGAAATGACTGTAGATTGGAAATGTTGAACACTGTGTTTCCAGGTTTTATGGGGGTGTATCTGTTTTTCAGATTACTATTTAATGAACATTAACAGTTATATTCTGTAATTTAATTAATTTTCACAGTAAAATTCGATCTGCAGTTTAATAGTTATTTCATTACAATTACAAATTTAATGTACTGTACATTTCATTACAATTACAATTAATTTTAAAAGTAGTTATTTTAAACATATTATATTATTTTACTATTAATTTAACATTTATCAATGACAATATGTTGTAATTTATTTACCCTAACATTTCAGCTGTAATTTCACAATTACTTGTAATTATGTGAAATGATCATTTACCACAAATTAATAGAATCTGTATGGAAACTTTGCTGCCAGACTTTTAACTATTCTAATGCAGATGTTTATGTAATACAGTTTACACATCTGGTCCTATAAACCCCTTTTATGTCCCTTTTTTGTGAAAACACATAAATATAATAATGGACCAACAGCAATATGCATGTTGTAACTCATCGTGATCAAAAAGACATTTATACTGTCAGAAGCTTAGGATCACTTTTTTTATACATTTTATACAATTTCAGATCTGTATAATCTTATATTAAAAACATATAAAAATAAGATAAAAACTGTATATTTAATTGCTAAGAGTTACTTTAGTTAACTAGTTCGCATTTGTTCATAAATATTAAATACCTGCATCACTGATGTAACACAAATATAAAGAACAAGTTTTGGAAATAATCTTAAAACTCTTTTAATTTAAATTGAACTTTGTTTTGTTATGTGGTTTTGTGGACAATTTTTTTTTGCCAACATCTGAATTTCTTTTATTAGAAAACATATAAGATGGAAAGAACTTATCTTAAAACATAAGAGTAGAAGAAATTTTAATTTTACATTTTGTTTTAGAAATTGTTTGTTTTAGATTACTTGAACTAAATAATAAAAAAGTTTTAGTTACAACATAATTCTCACAATTTAATTGTAAAAGTAATTGTTTTATTCCATGGTGTTGATGGGTGTGCTATTATTTTAAGTAGAAAAATATAAATACAGAATAAGTGCGTAAACATTTGACTAGTAGTGTAGGTATTATTTATAATTTATTATTTATAATTTATTATTTATAAAATATATTATTTATTAGTGTAGGTATTATTTAGTAGTGTAGGTTATCTAGTAGTGTCTAGTAGTATCTAGTAGTTATCTAGTAGTGTAGGTATTATTTATAATTATTTATAATTTTAGTGTAGGTATTATTTATAACAAGGAGGCACAGTCAGCAACTTTCACATAGACCTTCAGGGCCAAAGGTAAAATTCAAATTTGAATAAGCAATAAGCATGTAATGAATAAGTATTGCCAAGACAAAGTACAACCTAACATCCTGTTTGCTTGTGTGTTCTCAGCACATGGTGGCAATGACATTTACCCAGATTCATTTCAATTTGTGACGGATTGTGTTAATCGTCATTAGTTTGCACCTGTTGCACACAGCATATATCTAATCTTGGGTACAAGTCAGTGGAGCCCAGAAATAAATGTAAACATGGATATGGGATACAAGCCGTGTCTTATCTAAACGTAAACAGACGGGCCCAAAAATTAGATATGGTCAAAAGATTAGATCCATGCATTAACCATTGCTGTATAAACATCTCCCATAAGCATTTGGTCGATGGAATTAATTTCAGTTGATGGAATTAGTGCAGTTGAGATTTAGGCCCTAAATGTACTAATTAATACTGCTCAAGAAATCCTAAATTGTGCACCTTTTTTACCATATAATTCTATGGGCTTCCATTGAAATTAGTCAGGCAAAATAGAGAAAATGGAAAAAGAAGCACAATAATGTGTTGACCTAATCTGTGTAATTTCTCACCATTTAGAAAGAACAAAGGCAAAATCTGTAATCATTAGTTAAAGTTTTACATCTAAACTTACTCTTATGGCAAATTCTCTACAATAGCAACACTGCTGAGCAGGTCTTTGCCCTCATGTTTACTGTGGCTTTGAGTTTAAAACGTGTAAAACGAATACTTTTAGAGTTGGACACATAACATGTAACTCTATGGTCCTCTGTGTAAGGCTGTACTTTATAGTCATGGAAACAGAGCAGCTGTTTCTTTCTCTTTCACTCATTTTTCCCCTACCCCTTTATGTTAATCCTGGTTTTAACATTTGTCTATTTTGTGACATCACACAATAATCCAGAATCAGCTCTAATCTAGCTGGTGAGTTTTAATTGTGGGGCCAGTATTGGTTTTTACCTTGGAAGTCTGTACAAGTCACACACATTTCACTTCTGACAAATTACAGACCCTGCAGTCACAGCAAAACAGGGTGTCGGTTCCAGTAAGGGGCCCCTTTTTTAAAGAAGCAACAGGCAGGTGGCTCTATTATATTCAGCCAAAGTTGACCTAGTTCACTGAATACAGTCATACAGACAGCACGATGTTGGATATGCATATTGGCTTTACTGTTAATGCAATATTAGTGTTTGACACAATCACTCAAGCCTTTATGTAAACATACGTTTTTTAGTCATTGCCTAATGCTATTTTTGATAATTGGAACAGGATATTAAATGAAATATTACAAAATTATTACAAATTATGATATTACTATTATTTTAACTAATCTACTGTCCACTCTGTTTTTTAAAGCATAGCATTTGAAAATATAAAAGCAGCCATAAGAATACACACAGACTAACTTGAATGGCCAATGGTTTATTTCAAACATAAATTTACATAATGTGTTTTTATGTCTGAGACGACAATGTATTGCTGGTAAGGCTTTAACACAGATCTCTCTGTAGACATTTTTAAGAGTGTTTTATCACTTCACTTACAGTACAGTGTTTAAAATGTTTACAAGACACAGAGTTTAGACAATGTTGGTACATTGGTGTATTTTATAATAAATTTGTACTCCATTACAAATATTCTAAATGTGTTTTTAAATTTTTTTGCCATATACCATAAATTTGTGCATCCTCTTCAAGTCAAAAGATATTGACATTATGTCAGAAGAGATTTTGACCGGATACGGCTTAATGTTACACAACATAAAGGCCGGGTAGGACTTTTTCCTGGTAAGCACAGCATCAATGTGTCTCCTTACCGAATCCTCTTTTCCTTGCTGCCTCTCCCTCTTCCAGTTCCTGGCAAAGCACCGCCTCCTATCCCAGCATGCACTCTTGCATGGCCAGTGATGACATCAGCTAAAATATCTGTGCTCAGGCCTGCCTCTGAAGGCCCTCAGTTTTGGTCATTGAACAGGGAAGCTGGTGTTTGTGCACATGCAATACCAGGGAATAGTGACAGGCGCTGCCAATTGTCTGTTTCATCCTTCTGTATTCTGACAATGACCTTTACATGGACAACAATATTCTAATGTTAATCTGCTGTTAACCCAAGTAAGACACTTAAAACAACAGTGATCAGATTACCTTAAAATGACTAATGCCATTCTCAGAGTAACATAAATCGAATGAAGACATGCAGTATTCCAGTTTTAGTCAAAGTGCATTATATGTACACAGGTTAACACAGGTTAATAACACGTTTACTCTTGTTTGTTTTTGCTGCATTTTGCGACAGGATACAGACATACAGCAGTGGTCATCCATTTGAAAACAAACTAGCATGAAATGTTGCTGAAACAAATGTGGAGAATTTGTATTTGTATCTATTTGGATGTATTACACATATTACATGGTTATAATTATTGTTACATTAATTTATTTTTTATTTTAAGGTTATTATAAGCCTTATTTTATATTGTGCAAAATATTGAGACTGCAGGCCAAATCCGATTAAAAGCTATGGATATATTTTAAGCATAGCAGAAATACAAACTGATATATCACAGTTTCTTCATGGAGGAATCCAGCTTGAATCACAAATGTATTCATATTATGTCAATTTTCCATGCTCAAAAGTCAAATATTTACCTCATTGTTATATTATGTAATAATGAAATAACTCTTGTACCTTCTTCCAATTTTCAACCTGTTTGCAAGCTGACATTTAGCCTGAGGACAGATGTGACTGGCTGACTTTGCTAGGTTTCTTATTGCTGCAGTGGACACAAGAAGTGTTGTTGTGGGGAGCAGGTGGCTGGAGTGTAGGTGAGAATGAGCTGAGTGCAGCAAGCCCCCTCCAATTAATCTGACATGTTAACACAGATCTAATGCTGCTTATCACTGGCTGGCCCTGCCCACAAGGAAGAGTAAGGACACGTCAATGACATTAATGGGCAGGAGGCCAAAGCAATGATTCAACTAAAATGCACTTCTTATTCTGTAATAAAATCTGTTGCAAGCTCGCTGAATAATATGCCTGGTTAAAATAGTTAAGATAACTGGTATCTGGTGAAGGAGCTTGCGGTTTTTAGTAACTGTCAAATCAGGTTTATCTAAAGCGGCTTGGTTTTCAAGTAGAGTACATGCTAACAGATTGTTCTAAAACCTGAGCTTTTTTATCTTTCTTTTTGTTATATAGTTATATCAGCTTCAGTCAGGTTCAGAATATTGAGTAATATGACACTTTAAGTAAATATTAAATAAGTGAAGTTCTCCACCTCCCTAACTGCTATGAGAAATATTAGTGAAACATATTTACAATTTGAAGTCGGGATGATTGTGTTAGTACTTTCACTGTTGCTGTCACAATCTATAGTACCTGCCCAATTTATAGCGCTCAGCTACTCCTTTTTTTCTTATATCCTTCCTTCGGGACAATTGCACTTGTTTATTTGCTCTATGCTAGTCTAGGGAAAATGGCACCATGCTTGTAGGACTGTTGTTTTCTCAGTTGATCTGCTGTTTCTATTGTACCCTCATTTGTAAGTCGCTTTGGATAAAGTGTCTGCTAAATGCATAAATGTAAATGGAACAGGTTGTTGAAATGTGGTAACTGTTAACAAAACTGTTTTTTTTTGCCTGTTTTACTTGTATTTGAAAACAAATCACAACCGTTCCATCAAAGTCAAGAGCAAAGGAGAAATCAGGTTTTAATGGTTAACCCAGTGAATGTTAAAAGATTTGCACTAAATGATTTGCACTAATTATAATAACAATATAACACAAGCTACCTTTGAATTTCTACTGGGTTTAATTCTTTGTGAGATCACATGAACCACTCCCTCTAGCAAGATAATGTAAAATCTTGACACAAATTTAAAACATAGTGTGAGCATGTTTGGGAATTTAGTGAAGAAAAAACATTTTCTTATGTGTGTGCTTCAACCAAACCTCATAACCAGTCAGGCTTTTAAATATTTTGTAGCCTGAGATCGGCTTAACGAATTTTGAGGGGTTGCATCATATGTTGCTCTGTGTTTTCTTTGGTGCTCTGGGTGCTTGCAAAACACTGCGTCATGGCTTGACACAATAGGAAACATGCTTCAGGCATACCTGAGTCTGAACTTGTGTAAAATCAGGCAAAATATATAATCAGATTCTAAGTCTGAAGAAAAGTTGTGTAGGCAAGCAATCAGACCCTTGTTCCCTGTCCCAGGAAACCGGGTTAGCTGAGAACTCTTACACCACTGGCTTAAACAGTGGACATTGTTACTTTAAGCTCTAACAAAGGCTTCAGCCATCAGACACCACACAGAAAACGGGATACCAAGGGGTGACTCCCAATAGACAGGTTGTTTTATTAATAGGTTCATAGTTAGCAGAAACAGTACCTACATAAACTTTGAGGATATTCAGAGATAACCTGCAGAGAGGCACTCTTGAAGGAATTCCAGCAGTGAACTGGGTCAACATGGTGTTGCTCACACCATGGCACAAAGTGCTACCACTTCAGTGCATAAAATCTTAGCGACAGTGCTCTGGTGTTCACTGAAAGTTCCAAATGGAAACCTTATGGCCTCCATATGTTTAAAATAAGTTTGGAAGAATGGTAGAAGGTTTGTACAACCAGAACTCTTAAAAGAGCTGGTCACTTAGCCACACTGGACAGCTAGAGGAGACAGGCCTTAGTAAGAGAGGTGACCTATCCAAGAACCCATTGGAAACTAACTCTCTATCTCTGAGCTTCAGAAATCCAACAGTTATTAAAGCCCTCTGCCATTTTGGGCATTATAACAGAGTGGCTAGACTGAAGAGTGTTCTTAGTGCAAAACACATGAAACCTCATTTTAAAGTTTGCAAAAAAATATCTGTAGAACTCTCAGACTGTGGAGAACAAGACTCTGAATCTGGTTTGATAGAACAAGAATCTGGTTTGAAAAAACCAAGATTGGTTTCTGATTCGTTTCACTGTGAATGTCCTTGAGTGGCCCAGGCAAAACCAAGAATTGTTTAAAACTTTTAATTGATTATTCAAAGAAGGAAACCTGTTTTTAAAAAAAATGAATTACACAGGGTGTAAAGAAACAACAACAGCGAGGAAAAAAAACAACTAACTTTGCACAATACATTGTTGCATTTCATAAATTGCTCTTTTGGATAATTAAATACATTTTTTCTCAAAAAGCCGTCTGTACCATGTTTGTTTTTTTATTATTTTGCATAAGCCTGCAGAAAAGCCTACAGCACTATAGATTTTAAAGAATACCAATTCCCCTTTAAAATTAAAATGTGCTGAAAATATGGATAATTATAAGAAACACAGTTGTAAAAGAACTATTCATCTTCAGTTACTCAGAACAAAAACAGGTAAAAATCAGTGATGAGATGAGAAGATTTGGTGAAAATGCGTATGCTTGAGAGTAGTCAGAAAGGACTAGATCAATGCAGATCACATCCCACCAGTTCATTGTTCACTCTGATCATCCTGCACCTGCTTGAGAAACTCAATTTTTATGAAACACATAGTTCAGCCTTTGAATTTAATTGAAATGCAGTGACATCTGGTTGCAATCTGAGAAGAAGGATACGCTATTCAATACACCCAACCATACTTGATTTATGACATACAAGGGCGCTCAAACTTTGTATTCGAAAGTCATGGGTGCCGTTTGTGGGTCATCCATCAAAAAAGAACTTGGATATGTCAAAAGATGTCTGTGCCAAAAATATGACACTTTTTGCATGCTTCCTGTCAAACACACTTTTTATTGTCTCTATGCAATTTTATTGTTCTTCCAAGAGCACAACCTTGAATGTAGCTGATCTCTGTTTTTTGTTGACTGTCAGTCAGATATAATAAAAGAATTAACCTCACATGTCCAATATGCTGCAATATGTATAAAAGGGTAAAAAGTTATCAGGATCTCCTTTACACTAGTAAAAGAAAAAAAGAATTAAACTTTGTGGCAAACCTTCTGTCAAAAGAGTACATGCCCAGTCATTTGTCTGCATGATTCTTAACCTTATGCTCTTAGAATTTTAAATTAGACTGGTAATATATGGGGCCTCACTGGCATTTCATGTATTGTATATGATAAAGTGGGCCAAACTGTGGTCTGGGGCATCTCAATAGCATGTTGTTAACTAAAGGTATAATGTACATAATTAATCATTCTTAGATGGCACACAGTCTAATTCTATATGAACTCTATGATCACTACTGATAACTAATAAGAAAAACTTTTTTTAACAGTGTGTTGTTGGTAATTCAGTTTCAACAGTACAGATGTTTGTACTGTTTGGCTTAGTCACACCAAGGAAGTGAGCATGCTGAGGTATACTTGTAACTGCTGGGAAAGAATGACTGGTGCAAAATGACTCCATGTGAGATTTCCACTGAGGAGTTGTTGTGAGACATGCATCATTCATATGACATAACGAGGTCATAACCAAGTCCAGAATATCCACAAGAACAAACATTTAGCTGGAACGTCTGGGTATTTCTAAATGATTGGGCTTCTTTCAGCTCCTCCATTTTTATGATAACCGTTAACACATTAGATAAATGTATGTGTGTGTTTTGATAATTCCACAACTCCAGTCATAGCCACATAAAGGCACTTCAGTGTGAAAGATAGAAGATAACTATAAAAACTACACCTATATGAACTATATGAACGATACCTCAGAGCCACTAAAAATACTGTATACTCCACATAATAAAGTACATTCAAAAGACAAAAAAATATTATTAATAATTAAACAAAAATCAAATATTAATGTCTTAATATGAATTTAGTTTTTGTATTCCACTACATATTTGTTTTTGTATAAAAAAAACCCTGACTTGATTTAGTCAGACTCAGACTCTTAAAACAATGCAAATGAAGCAAAAATAAATATGATATTCTAAGATAAATTAAGAAATTCATATTCTTTCTGTAATAAAAGATTTAAAACTAAACTTTTTATCTGCTTCCAAAACTGCATGTATAAAAACCTGCTCAGCAGTCTTTCTGAAAAAAAAAATCAGTAAGGTTTTGCCAAGTTAAAAAGTAATGTTTACTGACACAGTATGAAATGATTACTGAAAGACATTGAATAAAGGAAAAACCCTTATTAAAAAATAAATAATTTCTAAAGGAATTACTCGACCTAAAATCTCAGTAGCCTTCCTACCATACATCAGAGTTACCGAAAGATGTGCAAAAGTATTTGATTGCAAACCCTTCAGTTTGTTTTTCTATGTCCTTGTAACACATCTTCCCCATTTTTCTTCTGGGTACAAATTCTAGAAGAAAATTCTATCAAATTAAATCTCCATTTAAATATCCATATTAGCCATATTATGGGGACAAATTTGTACTAAAAATTGTAATAAAATGTACTACAAACATATAGTAAATAACATTTTAAATGGATAAATGCAGAATATGTTCTGTTATTGTGTGGGTTAGGTCAACTGTGTATAAAAATAACAACTCCTTAAAATGTCTTCACACGTGTGTGGGAGAGAGTATACTGATAAATGTGGTTTAAACATAGTATGTGTATAATGGCATGTATAACAATGTAAACATGGTTTACAAGGACACTTCCTGTGTCCGAATGGTTTAAAAACATTAAACAGTGTTTTGTTTTCATTAAAAAAAATATAGAAAGTTTTCTATGAGGGCTAAGTTTAGGGATGGGGTCAGGAGACAGAATATACGGTTTGTACAAAGTAAAAACCATTGTGCTCATGAGGAGTGCTCTTAAACTGCATATCCATGTGTGTGTGTGTGTGTGTGTGTGTGTGTGTGTGTGTGTGTGTGTGTGTATTTGTTCAGTTGAGGAAAACCACCATGCCAGAGTCAGAGGAGATCAGAGAAGTTTTAAAGACATTACTGGATGTTAATGATTTTACATTAGCTTCTTATTCACTCATAGGTCCCCATTCTGCTGCCACAGTAAATGCACACTAATAATTCATACTTTTAAATTATAAAAGTTTTAAACCTAGACTACATATAAGCTGTTAGACATCAACAGTTAAACACACACAGGTGAAAAAAGTTTTAAATTTGTTCCTCTTTACATGCCTGTCCAAAAATATTTAATAGATTGGGTTAAATTGCAGCCCATTAATTGATTAACAATATCAAGAAATCATTTTACCCTGAATTATAAAATACTAAGCAATGCTAAGTGTTTAAATGTCGTAAAACTTTGGGAGGTTTTGTAACTGCAGATAAATGCAAAAAGGATGTTTAGTAGCAACCATAAAACAGTCAAACAGTTCTGTGGAAACATTGTGTTCTGGCCAGGATTATGAATACAATAATCTCACATTTTGACAGTTTATTGGATAGTTTATGGGTAACTACATTTAATGTGTACCAAATAAAGTGCATAAAATATAACACGTTTCATATGTGATTTTATTATAATGGCTTGTTTACTGCAAACCCAAAATAAAAAATCAGCCCTAAAAATAAAATGAAGATCATTTTTAAAACCTTGGTCCTGTTTTAGATGGGTAATAAGCATGAGAACGTTTCATGCAGCCTGTGGAGAGTGCAGTCATCTCTTGTCAACTAAATTAACAGTGAAACATGTTCTTGTGCATACAGCCATTAAGAATCAAGAAAAACTGAAACTCACTATGTGCGTGTCACAAGCAGACACAGCCACAATCCCCAAATAAGCTTTACGTGACTGCAGCTCATATCAGGGAGAATAATTTATAGGGATATAAATAAGTAATTGTGTTGAGTTAGAATGAATCATGTTTGCTATTCAACATTGTAAAATATTTGGACACAAGCTAGAGGCAGATCGATGTTAGGGTGGGAACTGTTAGCAAACAGATGCCATTAGAAGTGTTCACCATAAAAGTATACCAGTCAGATTTTTCTGATGTTTCTGGTAATATTAAAGCTCAGACCAGAACAAAACATGGCCTTTACATTAGACACTAAACAAATCCCACAGATTTTCTGATGTTTATCTGAATATTTCTTTAGTCTCATTGTTGTATTTGTTTAAAAAGTTTGTACATCTAATCATAAATATATGCCTAATACTAAATTCATCAGTGTAAATGTGTAGCACAGTAATCACAATGTAAAGCTAATCTAGATAATATTTTATTTTATATTTAAACTGCTTTTGCTAAACATATAGCTGTACTGTATGTCCTTTTATGAAATGTGTGACAAAAAATATTTTAATATCACTAGGTTTACGAGTATTGTTCTTATTTAATGTCTATGCAACATCACACTTCTGTCGTCCTTTATATACACATTTCTATAATAGTTGTAGGCGTATTAACATATAACATTTTATATACTATATAACATTTTATATATAACATATATAACATTTTAAGTACTTTCTCTTTTTTATCTTTCTTGCAAAATATATTTCTTTCTTTTGATTTTAGTGTGAAATATAAATATTGGCAGGTTTTGGTTCAGTTATACTGTAGGTATCTGGAGCCTGTGCAGTGGCTAAAACAGAAGTCAGAAAACAGTTGTAAACAGTAACTTATATTTAAAATTGTATATACATTGAGTAGATTTCAATGTTTAAATGTATTTCTGTTACACTAGCACTACCACTCATGCTCCACCAGAGGGCACTCCTGCTAAATGTTTATTATTTATTTAGTCTTATTTATGATGAACTCCATTTCCCAGAACTCTTTGCGTGTGATTATCTTAATTATGCTGTGTGATACTGTGTGTTTCTGCCTATTTACACCCTTCTTCTCATTAATTCAGTGTGTAGTCTTGCTTTTATAATGCAATTTTGCTTATGCTTGCTGGTTTCAGATTATGCTTTTTGTTCTTGGCCCTTATATTTTTTTCCTGGACTAATTATGTAAACCTAGTGCTGGGTTTTGACTCTGTGCCTGATTTTGGATTATGACCTTGGATTTTGTTCTATAAAGTCTGTATTTGGATCCAAAGCTGTGCTGAGCCATATGTTACAATTTAAAAAGGTTTAAATTGTGCACTGTAAATAACTACATGTGAAAGCATCTTTAAAACAATAAAGACATTTGGGGACAAATGTAGCTGATAAACAGCATCTGTCATTGTGTTTTAAAGCTAGTATAAATTAAATGATGGAGACTAAATCTATGTGTGCAAACTTACAAATGACAAAAACTAGGAGACATAAGCACATGGAAAAGTGGGCATTCAATCATCTTGACAAACATGTCTGTCATTGGTCAAAAAGGTTTGAGTACATATTAGACAAGGTTAACAAGGAACCCAGTGCCTGCACATGGAAGTGGTTTGATCTGATGCATTTTATTATGGGACAAGGGCTGGCATTACCCCTCCTGTTGTAATTTCATCTGTTCCTGTCACTCCACCTAATTCCATCACCAGTGCCATCATCTTGCCAATCAGATCTACCTCCACCTGTGGCATCAAAATCCCCAACCAACACACAGCTGTCAATACTAGCCATCATTTCCAGTAGTCAGTCGCACACACACTCAGCATCATCAGCCTTTCATACTGCTGTCCCATGTCTCTCCCTCTGCTTCCTCTGACAACAGATCCAAAACATCCACACCAAAAAGATGAAAGACACTTTGCTTAATTTTATGCAGGTGCCACTACAGTTTTGTACATGTCACTGTTTACATCTGTGGCAAAATTTCCTGTTAAAAATTGTAGAAGTTTTCTGCCTACAAGTAGATGTGGTCTGAACCAAGGTAGCTGGGTGCTGAAATCTGACGAGAGGGGGTGTTCCTCAGAGCTACTTCACAGGTCTCCAGGGTCCACCTGAGGAGCTGATCCCACATCATTTTTCTGCATTCTTAAGTCTAGGGTCCTCCATTTCCCCAACCCCATGTATGTGATAATTTCAGGGACAAAATGTGCATCACCTCAAGAGACCAAGATGCCACCTTGTCTTTATCATTCTGAATGCCCTCTCAATAACACACCTAGCTTTCAACACATGGGTATTAAAACCCCTCAATGGCATCCCTCACAGACTCTTTAAATGATATAATAATGCATATTGGATGTTTACAACCATCACCAAGAATAACATATCCTCTTGGTTGATAGATAACTTGTTTTAATACTGGACTGTTTTCTGGGATTCTTATCATGGGCTGATCCTGGATACACAAAAAAGTGTCAAGGAAAAATCCATTTCTGTCACATATGGCCTGTAATTGAACAGAATGAAAGAGTTTGTGACTGAAGTAATCTTTTTCATCTACTGTTTTTTTATTCTAACATGGCATCCATCAATGGCACCAACACATTTTGGAAGCTGCTATGGGCCAGTCTTGCAAATCGTTCTCCACCTTTAATATCCTGAGGTTTAGTGAACTTTATACATTTGCTTTGTAAAGGGTTGATCTTTGCCAGTTGCCCTTGGTGCTGAAATTTGGCATAATAAATATTTGGTTTAAATTACGTGACATTTAAAAGTGAAAGTGACATGTATTTGTCAGTTATGGTTACCCATAACTGAAATGTGACCTCTGCATTTAACTCATCCTCGTGAGGAGTGAACACACACATCCAGAGCACTGGGCCCTGCAGCACCCGGGGAGCATTCGGGGGTTAGGTGCCTTGCTCAAGGACATTTCAGTTGCTACCTACCAGTGCTGGAATCAATCCAGCAACCTACTGATTACAAGTCCGACTCAACCAGTAGACCACAACGTGTTATGTTAACAACTATATTTTTGTGAACATTTAACCATATTAACAACAATATAGTTCATCTAATAATGATAACACCAATTATAATAATATAAAGCATTATTAGTACATTAGACTCTAGGAAAACATTAAGAAATGACTACTATAATAGGGTAATGAATGATAAGTACACTAAATACAATTCATTAACTCTTTATTGGGTAGTATTGTGCATACACATTTATGCAGTTGTAGTTCGATTTAAACCCATTTCAGGTTTTCCAGTAGTGGACATTGTGCAAGGTAATGACGCACATCCAAGTCAATGAGAAGGAAGAAAGTTTGCGAGTGCAGGGCTTTCAAATTTGGAGTGGATTGCACCGCAGGATTCAAACAGACTTTTACTTCTGTTACTACCATGTTGGTTTTGGGGGGTTTTCAAGGGCAGTGGTCTGCTGAACACTGAATTCATTAGATTCTGTTTCCAGCTCTATGAAAGTTTATTTTCTGTTTCCTCAAATCGTTTGCAATTTTAGAGGACACAATTTTATCTGCTTCCCATAATTTATGTACCCCAGAGAAGCCATTAATGAATCTGAACTTTTTAACCATACTCGGCTTGTAAAATTTCTTGTTCACCTAATTCCTTTAATATTATTCTCAAACACTCTAAGGCAAAACAGAATCAGGTGTCACAATTCATTGAATATATATACAAAGTACTGGTTACAAATTTATCTTGCTGTCGTCATCATCCTCAGCATCTCAATCTTGATCTGCTTTAGGTCACCTTGCTAAAAATGTGTTTTTGTCTACAAGTGTCTACAAGACATTGTGATCAAATGAGGCCTGACCGAGAACTGAACAAAACCATAGAGCATAAACACACACGAAATAAAGGGCCAAATACACAAGACAAAGGTAACAATTAATAACAAGGGCAATGGAGGAGGAGCTAATGAGAAACTAACAGGATAATAAATAAATTAAAAGGAACACAAATAAACCTAAACCTAAATGTGACATAAGTAAAAGCTTCATAAATGACTGTGTTTAGCTTAAAAAAATTATACATCAAGGACAGCATGATATTGAGTAAATTATAAAACAATTTTTATTTTTAACTTTATTTTTAACAAGAAAACTTGTTACTCATAGCACAATGCTGTGAAATTGTGTTGCTGAACAAAGTATTTGTAATCAAAACAAGTTACTTGACAGTTTACCCACAGACACTGCAGTTGTACAGTTGAGTTGTGAGATTTAAAATGTGCGTTATATATTCACATAACCAGCTGTCGAAAGCAAATGGTCCTAAGAACAACAACCTTTTTTTAAAATATAACATTCACGCAAAAGTATTTTAATTGTTACTCTGTGCATATTAAAAATAAAATAGCAAAATGCTGCTTCAAATGCTTTTATCGTGTAAAACGCCCTGTAATATTATAATGTGTGTTATATTAAATGTTAAAAATTATTTTTACTATTTGTTATATACACTGTCATAACTATAGTATCGAGATGCAATTATTTTCACTTTTGTTTAAAATCTCATATATTACCTTAATAACTAATTAAAAAGTGATTTCTAGAAAATGTCTTTGTGTGGGAAAACCATCACCTGAGTGACATTTGCTAAATGAGCCACTGCTAAACCCAACGCTAACTGTGAGTGGCTTCATCCCTAGAGCCATGTTCATCTAATGAGGTAGCAAAATAAAGAAGTACTGGGGAAGTATAGTCATCCAAATAGTCACGGTTCGAAGGATGAGTGTTACCAGTGTCAGTAAATTAAACCAGCCAGCTGGAGCTGAGGTAGTTCCTATTGAGCTACAAGGGTTTCCTGGGGCAAGTAAAAATCTGTTTCAGGTACACTACAGTCTGCCTTTAACAGATGAACCATACTAGAACCTGGCAGTCTGTGCCAAAATATTACAGACAGGAACATAAGAACAAAGAGCTCTATTCACTGCATTCTTAAGTGGTCAGGCTGTGAAAATTTATTTAACAGCTGATGTGATCTGTTAAATGCAAAATGACAGATGAGAGGGTTTGATGTCATTGACTATTAGGGATAAGCAATAGAACATTCAATTGACCTAATATCAAATGGACCTATATGCCTTGAAAATGGGTATTACATTTTATATGTAATATTAATTTTAGATTGTACAGGTCAACCCATTGTTATGTTGGCCAGGTTCAGACTACAGGATTCTTGGGCTGATTTTACCCTCCTTGAGAAATTCATAAAAACATCAGTTAGGTCCAATGTGTGACCCAGGTTATCTGGAAAATGTGAGGCATTTTGTAGTTCTTACTCCTTAATCTTACTCCTTATTAAAGTGCAATTTACAAAAACAGGTCATTTCAAATCGATTGCAAATCATCAGACAGACGGTTGTTGGAATGTGGCAAACAACATAACTGCAGGATTTACCTGTTTGAAACAAATGTTCCATTAACGGCAAGAGCTGAGGCTTGTTAAGGAGAAATTGTACAGAGTACATTGTAAATGTGAACAAATAATAATTATCAGTTTCGTTTAGATTCGCAATTGTGAGATCACAAGTAGTTCGTCTTATAAATAAAAACACAGAATACACTGACTGCACTTAATCAAGCTATGTAGTGATCATTTAAATGTTTCAGTCATCAGAAAAGATGTCAAATAAAGATGTCAAATAAAGAATGAGTTTGTGCCATTAAAACAGACATAATCTTGCAACATATAGAAACTGTTTGGTCCATGAAGATGAAAGCCAAACAGGGCGACATATACAAAGGACATATGCAGACAATATGTATATATACATGCTTACCTAAAGCAGATAAAACATTAGCAATAACAGTGGATGTAAATAAATGTACTGTACAATACAGTACAATTTTTTGCATGCCTTTACTACAGATATGTTGTTGTTGTTGCTAAATGTACATACATTCAACTGCATACTTATTTTTTATTTTAATTGGTGTTCTGTATTTACTTGTTATAGATATAATTGACCACAGGAACACATTAATACTCAGAAATGACTCAAACAAAGCACAGAGGATCTTACAATTTGGTTGTATATTTTAAATGTACACCATAGTTGGCACTTTATTTGTAGTATAGTATAGTTATAGTATTTTAGTTTTTCTCAGTTTTTCTCCAGATCTTGTAGTCACAGAACCAGATGGCTCGTCGGGGTAATGCTTTGATTGTTTTGTCATAGCGCCATCTGTTGTTCATCAGTATGCAGTGACGTGAAACGTGTAATTCTAAACTGAAAAGAATTTAAGTAAAATAAAATGAACGGATATCATCAGAGAAATAAGAAAATGAACCTCTACTTCTAATAAACATACCTTCATTCGATAATAAAGATGCTTTCCACTTAGCGACACATACAGGAACATTTTACTGCAACAAGTATAATAATAATAATTTATAATAATATAATATAATAAATAACAATATAAAATAAAAATTATAATTATAGATCCTATGTTTCCCTGTGGTAAATACAATACATGTGGTGGCATTCATATGTACCATATTCATATCTAGCAATATGATAATTTAGTGACTTGTTTACGTTGCTACTTTTACTAGATTATGATGTAATGTAAAGTTTCAACATTCTACTGGATGTCAACATGATCTTGAAGAGGGGTTGTGAAATTGTTGTAAAACTCTGTTCTGTCTGCTAATCTCAAAAAGTACTTTTTGCACCCAAAGCCTTACTGTACTTTGAGGTTAAATGAAAATTTACATCTTGAACTTGAACATGCAGAACTTATATTCATTGCTTATGTATATACACAGTCTTTCCTGCTTTAACAATATCCCTATCGATTTTTACATGCAACTATAATGAATTTCAATCTGTTGATTCATTTAAGAACTGTGGCAAATGTTAAGTATGTTGATTTGAAGATGTGTGTTTTATTATGGTCTAGTGTTGTATTTAGCATATTTTGTAGTATAGTATTAATTGACAGATATTATTATTCAACACAAATAAAAATCCCCTCTTTTTTGTTCGGCTCCTAGATGATGTTCTTCCAAAGAAGAACATAGCCTTAGGACCAGATGTTTGGGAATTTCCATTCTGCATGACCACAGACAACAAAGAACACAAGAGAGAGAGCTCAGGGGGAAATTACAGTACAGAAAAAGAGATTTGTTAGGTATGTAATGGTGGAAAAAACAAGTGTATCTTGCACTTCTTTTACCTTACCATCCCAGCTACAAGTGTACCCTCTGAGTGTTTAGCACAGCTGGAGACTATATTACAGCACAGCGCAGTTTGCTTCATTCTGTCATCTGGATCAACTGATATTCCTAAAAAAAATTATTGTTATATCTCATAAGAATGGTTTCGAGCATCCTGTGACTGCCAATAATTTAATTATTACAAACAAGACACCTGTTTTCTGCTCACTGAGTTAGTTTTCCTATTGAAAACTAATTTGTCTGTTAGCAAATTACAAAAGGTATCTTCGCTGTTTATTCCTGAACATCTTTAAAGTGTTTCAAAATGTGAGTTGTTGAAATTGTAATTGGGGACAGAACAGAAAACAAATGTCTGCTTTTATTTAATATTTTTTGCATTACTGCCTTGAAAAACCTTTGTTAAAAGGGGCATGCAATAGAAGTCAGAAGGCACTTGAGTAATTTATGATTTGATGTTTGTCTGAACCAAAGAAGTGAACTGTAGTGATCTGTTATATGTAATATATTATATGAATTACATAGCTTTTTTTCAAAATTTGAGGCAGAATCAATTAAGCTCAAAAAGCATTTCTTCAGAGCTAGATGGTAAGTTAATTCTGTCAGCATCAGATGACAACTGTCTGTCAGGCAGGTGCTGAGCCAGATCAATCTCTTTTTTTTAGCTGCATTGGAAAAGATGATAGAGAACCTGATGAACAGCAGCATGTTACAAGATCCAAGTTAGATGAAGGTGGAGGATTCAGGATCAGGAGTTTCCAAAGATCTTGCCCTCGATGCAACCAAGCAGACAGCCCTGGAGAGGCCAGGAAGCATATGCAGGCTGTAAAGGCTGCAAAGAAGAATATATGTATGTAATTAGATTATGCTATGCTAGAAACAATGTTAACAATTTACAAAACCCTGCACTAGGCGACATGTCAGCAGTCTTCCAGTAAGCACCCTACCTAAACAGAGTACATCTAGGTTATGATTTGTGATCTTATCATTAACAAAAGAGTATTCAGCAAACTAAGCCTTATTAGTTGGCTGTCTATTATGTATTTTTTTATTAGTTCAACATTGATTAAATTACTGTTGAATTGTTTAAAATGTTTTTACCAGTCTGGGGGACATACATAGTCTTTATATTATGATTTATATGTGTGATTCAATGTGTTGTAAGTTATATGTCGTCTGTTATGTGTAATGGCTGGAAGGCGGTTGGTTAAGCGAGTCTGTCTGCTTTCTGCTTTCAGTTAGTCAAGTATCAATGGTATTAATAACAAGACTATGTTTCAGAATCCTAGATAGAAGAGCAGCACCACCACTGGGGGATGTGGTCTGTCATTTTTACATTTTCAAGGTCAGGTCTACGCCAGAAATGTTTCCACTTATCTATTTAATGAAAGTGAAAAAATGTAAAAGTGACATGATTTTGTCAGTTATGGTTGTTACCCACCAATGTGACCTCTGCATTTAACCCATCCATCGTGAGCAGTGAACACACACTGCAAGTTTTGAACACACACACACACCCGGAGCAGTGGGCAGCTATCCCTGCAGCACCCGGGGAGCAATTGGGGGTTAGGTGCCTTGCTCAAGGACACTTCAGTTGCTACCTACCAGCGCTGGAATCAAATCAGCAACCTACTGATTAAAAGCCTGACTCCTTAACCAGTAGACAACTGCCTCGAAACTCTAGTTAGTCTATATTATTTTGCAAACACTACTTAGACATCCAGCCATTTAGTAATGACAGTTTGCTATGTGTTTGTCACCATATTATTACAATGTCTGACATTGTACTAGCAAGTTTACACATCTTTAAAATTATATTTAGTGATCAGCAACGGACACAAACATCCACCACAATGTTGTTATTGAACATCTCCCACATGACCTGCTCTAATATTTCATTGACCTCCTCCTTGCGGCCAGATTCCTCTAGCTGCCAGATTATGAAATGCTTGCATTTGTCTTGTTTGCTCTAGAGAGTCATTGCATTGATGCATTACTAGCTGAAACTGGTGGAATAGGGCTGCATGCTGGGCTTCTCGATATGTTTGCTGTCAGCATTTAGGTCCAGCTTGTCCTCAAATCAACCTGGTTGGACTGCATCTAACCACTTTCAGCCAACAGCTTGATGTCTCTTGTCGTGCTGCTGTCCTTCCTCATGGTGCTAAGCATCTCATGGTAGCCACAAAGTGTCTCTGCTGCTGACTGAACTTCTTGACCTTAGAATCAGACATTTCTCCTCACAGTGCTTCACGAATGCAGAGATGGGAAATGGGGAAACTAACTTCACATGCCCTGTAATTAACAACTGACTTAACACTTATTGTCAATATTGTCTTTTCTAACTTATTCCAGATTATTATAATAACTGTAATATAACATAATATTCTAAAAATATATAGAAGGACAAGTGAGGACAAGTAAATAACAGAATGTTTCAAATGAATACTTTTTTAACTATGTAAATGTTTTTCTAGTATAATCACAGGTTTTCTAAACTTCACATCACATTTTTGCCTGTTACTGTTCCAGGCAATATGCTTTTGGCTGTAGAAGTATTGAGTCAAAAAAGGATTAGATTAAACCCTTGATCCAAAACCTGTGCCATATTCCCAGTCCACATATCACTGCTAAGCATTTATCATGGCCACTGTAATTTAAATAGTCTGCCCTGCACTGTACAGAACATGATATATGAACATGATATATTAGCAATCACTGAGATTTGCTTCAAAATTGCTCACTGGCTTGTGGATTGTGGTTTTGGAAACTGAGCATAAAGCCAAGGGCTGTGTACACCAAAAATGCTTGAGGGACATAAGTAAAAGTAAAAAAGAAAGCTCCAAATCACTGGTTGTCTAATTAGTAGATGGGTTTCAAACAGGAATGACAGCATTTGCTTGTGTGTATGAATGTGGCTTACTCAGACTCCTTAGGGAAAAGCTTATGTATATACGAGTGGGCTTTGTTTTCTGCTGTTGTTGGATGAGGGGCTTTTTAAGGAAATTGCAGACATTAATTTTGTTGGTTTCTGTGAAACTTCGACTTTAATCAACTTTTGACATTAATCAAACTTTTAACATGTACTACAACTGCACTCACCACAACATGAGTGGGATTTGTTTTAGTGGATATAATGTTTTACAAATATGGAACATACAAATAATTCCACTTGAGCTGAAACAGTTGAGTTTACATCTGAAATGAAGGCCACATTACATTTGCTGTAATGCTTTATTTAAATATTTTGTATAGTTGTTACTGTGCAGTTGTGGTTTCATTTAAACAAAAAAAAGTGAAAAGTTAAAGTTAAAAATGAAAGTTCCCTTTCAGGAACTCAAGCTGCGTCGAAAAGCTGATACAGGTGTCTAATCACAAATTGGGGGGCGTGTCGTCACAGGCGGGGTGACGGCATGACCAAGAGACTATAAAACTCATGCAAAACACCGTTGGGGTTAGCTTTGTTCATTCAGCGAAGCACTCTGTGTTACATTGTCTTCTCTTCGCCTCTCCTCCACTGACGAATTGGAGGTAGAGAGCGTTGATAGTGCTAATGTGTCCCCTAAATATGAGGAGCTAATGGAGGTTATTACTAGAGCGGTGTCCAAGCTCAATATTAGCTGGCCCGCCGAACAGCAGGCTGGTATTAGAAAAAGTTTGTTAGATGAACGGTTTCTTCGTAGACAGCCTGCACCTCCACGCAGGAGCCTTCCCTTTTTTGATGATCTTCATTCAGAAATATCAAGATCATGGGGGAAACCATTTTCAGCTCACATATATAGCCCTGCAGCTAACATTTATGGTAATGTGGCAGGGCAGGCTGATAATGGTTATAGGGGTATGCCCCGGGTGGAACAGGCGTTAGCGAGATACCTGTCCCCCGGTGAAGCATCATCCCTGAAGGCTCCATCCCTGCGTACAAAGGCTTTGAGAACAACTTCAGAGTTAGTGGGCAGGGGGTACATGGTGGCAGGTCTGGCCGGTGCTTCTCTTCACACTATGGGTGTGTTGCAAGCATAGGCGGACCTGCTCAAGGATTTAGATCAGGGCGGGTGCCTCACACCTGAGGGTGTGAGCGAACTGTGGAGAACTGCTGATCTCTCTCTTCGTGCTACTAAAGAGACCGCCCGTGGACATCGGGCGGTCCATGGCAGCTCTGGTAGCTGCAGAGAGGCAGCTCTTCCTCGAAGCCCTCTAAGTCCAAACAAGATCTTAGGACTGTTCTAATCTCTAAAAAGGCTTCGGGGACACGGTCCTGACTACCACCGTGTCAGGACCTCAGAGGGTGGGTCTTAACATCACTCGCTCCTCAGGGCCCTCTGGAGGCCAAACTGTTAACCCTGCCACCTCTGGTGCTTCTGGTGCAGCAGCCTCAAATGTCAGCTCCCTCCAGTGTTTGCCAAAATCAGCAGACATGGTGGAGAGACCACTTCTGTTAGGCAAATTAGATCGAGTTCTCCCTGCAGAAATATCTTTACAGATCATCATGCTCAAAACTCTCTAGAGGCCAGTTTCGAGAGACTGGTACCCTTAAAAGACTATTTGGCAGCCTGGAAAGTACTGCCTCATGTGTCACAATGGGTCCTGAACACAATAGAACTAGGCTACAAGATTCAGTTCAGTCAAAAACCACCAGCTTTCAGCGGCATAAAACCCATTCTGGTGGCTTCCACTCAGGCTCTAGTTATGCTGGAAGAAGTAGAATCTTATTGAAGGAGGCCATAGAGTTAGTACCTCCTCAACTCAGGGAGTCAGGGCATTACAGCCGCTACTTCGTAGTTCCAAAGAAAGATGGGGGGATGCGCCCTATCTTAGATCTGCGTCTTCTGAATCGTTTGGTCATGAAACTGAAATTCAAGATGCTTACTGTAAAAAAGGTTGTGAATCAAATCAGATCAGAGGACTGGTTTGTCACAATAGAGCTGAAGTATGCGTACTTTCATATCCCCATCTTTCCTGCTCACAGGAAGTTCCTGAGGTTTGCTTTCAGGGGCAAATCTTACCAATATCGGGTGCTTCCATTCCGCCTAGCACTCTCACCCCGTACTTTCACAAAAGTTGTGGATGTAGCTCTGGCTCTGTTGCGATACCAGGGCATCCATGTACTCCGTGATTCTAGCTCCATCAGAGCAGGTTGCAGTTCAACATCGAGATGTTTTTCTGCATCATGTGAAACAGCTGGGGTTCAGACTGAACACCAGGAAAAGTGTGCTTTCTCCTGCACAGAGAACAACTTATCTGGGTGTGGGATTCTTGGGATTCGATAACAATGCGGGCACAGTTGTCCCCTGCTCGAGTAGACTCGATCCGAAGCACAGTCAAGAGAGTGAGAGAAGGCCAGTCATACACTGTAAAGCAATTTTAACAGTTGCTAGGCCTCATGGCAGCTGCTTCCAATGTCATTCCATTCGGTCTGCTGCACATGAGGTCCTTACAGTGGTGGCTCAAAACCAAGGGAAAATCCCTTCCATCTAATCAAGGTCACGCGGCGAGGCCTTTGTGCCTTGGACATTTGGAAGAAACCTTGGTTCCTTACAGAGGACCCGGTATTGGGGGGGGTCCCTGTCACCGTGTCACCTTAGCGACCGATGCTTCCCTCACCGGATGGGGGGCGGTCATGAGTGGCTGCCCAGCCCGAGGTCATTGGAAGGGTCGCCAGCTGTCCTGGCATATCAATTGTCTAGAGATGTTGGCAGTGTACCATGCTCTCAGACATTTTCTTCCAGACCTGTTACACCACCATGTGCTTGTTCGCACCGACAGCACAGTGGTGGTTGCTTACATCAATCATCAGGGAGGTCTGCGTTCGCGCCCTCTTTACAAATTAGCGCGCCAGATCCTACTCTGGTCTCAGGGAAAGCTGCTCTCTCTCAGAACAATTCATATCCCTGGATGTTGCAATGTGGGGGCAGACATCCTGCCGAGGCAGGGGCCTGAGGCCCGGGGAGGGGACACGCCCTCCCCAATTTGTGATTAGACACCTGTATCAGAGTGCATGAAAGCTGATGGCGTTCCCATAGCGTTTCAACGCAGCGTGTCATTCCCTTCAGGGAACCAGGGTTACATATGTAACCTGAGATGTTTTCCATATCCAGTGTGATCTAGTGTGCCAGTTGTGTCTGTCAGAAGATCAACACAAACACCAAGTTTGGGTGTAATTACTTATCAATGCTGTGTATTATGTAAAGTATCATGTACTTATAATTTTTATACTATAAACAACAACAAACAGAACTTGGGGGCACATGAGCAAGTTGCAATTTTTTGCACCTGTTTAAAATGGCCAAGAAAAGGGTTTAACTGCAGAAGAGGACAAAATGTATGATGTTTATTTGATTATCATAAGTTATTTCTCTAAAGTAACACTATGCATGCGTATTTGTAACAAAGGGAGTTTGAGTAAAAGGGTCAAAGGCAGGCAGCGAGGAATCACAAAATGGGTAACAGTCCAAATAGGCAATAGAGAAGCAATCAAATAAATAAGGCTTAGTAACGTTTGCAGGGCAATGACAAGACTTCGCACTAGCAGCATGGAGAGAGTTGTGTAAGTAGCAAGGTAATTACTAACATCTGGCCAGGTAATCAAGCCCAGGTACAGGGTATATGGGAAATGTAGTCCATGAACTGGTTAAAATTTGGTCACGCCACATTATACGCAATCATTAACCCACCCAAATCACAAAGTAGCATTCAGCGCTGTATTGAATTGTGGGGCATAATAGTAAAAGTGTCATTCAGGGAATAGTTGACTCAGCTCAAAGGAAAATATGTATAATTAATTATCATTAACTGCACTCAACTTTATTTATTTCCATGATTTATGGCTGCATGGAACATTTGCAAATATTAATTAAAGTTATTGAAGAAAGACTATTGTACCTGCTATGGTTACACAACATATAGGCAACATATATAGGAAATTAGATGACAGTCTATTAGATGCTAAACATAACAGGGTTTTAAACACCTTAAGTTGTAATTTATCCTAATGCATAAATGCAAGCAGAATATAAGTCAAATTTGCATTTCTACACAGTAACAGTTAAGACACATAGAATGAGAGCTAACATACAAAAGGAAAGTATACAATATCTTCAGTTTAGGACAGTTTTGTTGTGAACACATATAGAGAAAGTTTTTCCTTTGGTATATTGGAAAGGCCTTGAGCCATGTGGTGTTACTTCTTCTCATGCAATTTCTTTGAAGCTTGGCAGGGTGTCATAAACTGTTGATGCCAGAGATGCCAATAGCCTTTTTGAGGAGATGTCTGTCTCCAGATTCTCAGGAGCCAGGGATCTTTCATCCCCTGGGCCCTGTTTCAGAACCAAATCACTTAGGGTGCTTCTGAAAATAGTGAAGGTGCTCACAAACATAAATTACAGAATGAATTAAAAGATGAGGCCATATTTGTAACTCACCAAACCAATAAGACAAATTTATGGCATTACAGTATTCAGATAACTTAACATACGAAATGTGTATAGTACCATCTTAATCTTGTGCTTGTTTAATACATTGGTTTATTAAACTGCCTGCCACTTCAAACATGTTTCCTACCTGTTTCCAATTTTGTTGCCATAATTTTACCATCTCACCATGAAAACTGTCACAAATCCGGTCTTAGAGGCTCCCTCCAACTGCCACCAGCGGGAGCCCTCTCCCAAGTAATGAACACTACATTTCTCAGAACCCTGTACCTGGGCCACACCCCTAACAGGTGGCGGCCATCTTATCATTTAGATCTCCATAAATACTCACCAGCTTCTTTTTGCAAATTCTTGATTTGCCCTGGTGATTGAATCAGTTTACCTGTATTATACACATCTGGTATCCATTCCTGAGTGTTTGCCGCCTGCCTTTTGACCACTGCTGTGTTTTGGGTTACCCTTGTTGTTGCCTGACTGCTCTGATCTATTGCCTAGACTGTGTTTTGATTTTGGATTGCCTTCTTCATTGTTCCCTTTCAGGAACTCGAGCTGCGTCGAAACGCTATGGGAACGCCATCAGCTTTTATGCACTCTGATACAGGTGTCTAATCACAAATTGGGGGGCGTGTCGTCACAGGCGGGGTGACGGCATGACCAAGAGACTATAAAACGCAYATGCCAAACGCCGCTCGGGTTAGCTTTGTTCATTCAGCGAAGCGCTCTATGTTATATTGTCTGTCTCATTGTCACTTGTTAGCTGCTTATAGTTGTCTTGCGTGATTTTGACTGTGTGTATAGGGACAATCATGCCGAAAGCAAAGACTAAGAGTGATAAAGGGGGAAAAAAAGATCAGTTTAGGCTGTGTGTTCCTCCCTGTCTGCGTTATATTACGGGTGGGGATACACAGCCTATGTGTAGTTTGCCTGGGAGCGAAGCACGCTCAGTCAGCTCTTGAGGGGGCTGACTGTGCGCATTGCAAGCGTTTGCCTCTACGCACGCTTCGCTCTCGGAGGGCTCTCTTTGAGGAGGGAGCCTTTATTAGCGTTCCTCGCAGTGCGGGTCCCGCTTCTGCTGAGGCAGAGCAGGGCTTGCATTCGTGGGGTTCGCAAATGGATCTAACGGAAGGAATTGAGATGGGCGCTGCCTTATCTCTTTCCTCGCCCGTTAGCTCCGCCATCTCCCTGGATTCGGAAGCCCGCAGTGCGGTTACTTCTCCCCGGGGGGAGGGCTCTTCTCTTCGCCTCTCCTCCACTGACGAATTGGAGCTAGAGAGCGTTGATTCTGCGAAAGTGTCCCCTAAGTATGAGGAGCTAGTGGATGTTATTACTAGAGCGGTGTCCCAGCTCAATATTAGCTGGCCCGCCGAAGAGCAGGCTGGTATTAAGAAAAGTTTGTTAGACGAATGGTTTCTTCGTAGCCAGCCTGCACCTCCACGCAGGAGCCTTCCCTTTTTTTATGATTTACATTTGGAAATTTCAAGATCATGGGGAAAGCCATTTTCAGCTCACATATATAGCCCTGCTGCTAATATTTATGGTAATGTGGCAGGGCTAGCTGATAATGGTTATAGGGGTATGCCGAACAGGCGTTAGCGAGCTACCTGTCTCCCGATGAAGCATCATCCCTGAAGGCTCCATCCCTGCCTACAAAGGCTTTGAGAACAACTTCAAAGTTAGTGGGCAGGGGGTACATGGCGGCAGGTCTGGCCGGTGCTTCTCTTCACACAATGGGTGTGTTGCAAGCATATCAGGCAGACCTGCTCAAGGAGTTAGATGAGGGTGGGAGCCTCACACCTGAGGGTGTGAGTGAACTTCGGAGAACTGCTGATCTCTCTCTGTGTGCTACTAAAGAGACTGCCCGTGCCATTGGGCGGTCCATGGCAGCTCTGGTAGCTGCAGAGAGGCATCTCTGGCTTAATTTATCAGAGATTAAGCCTAAAGA
>JBAJNP010004396.1:9701-33767 GCA_036877545.1 Yasuhikotakia modesta | reverse complement strand
GTATTATTTATTTCCAAATCATTACACTGCCCTTTCTAAATATCTGTGTTACAAGTAAAAAGCTTAACATCCTTACAGTCAATGAAAAAGTAAGATGTTGTTTAATTTCTACATGACATTACTTTAGTTTGTCCTTTTCTCTTTCTTTTCTCTCTCATTCTTCTGTTTTTCTTTCCTCCCCCAGGGCTTACTTCAAGAGCTTTATCCCTCAGTTCCAGGAAGGGGCTTTTGCCAATGGGAAACTGTAGATTTATGGTGTGAATTAGAAAGAGGTCTCTGATCAGACTGCTGGCGTTTGGAGTAATGACAGGAGCCCATTCTGGCAGCATGTATCCAGAGTCTGTTTATTGGAAAACGTCTGACTCAAGTCTTATGTCAGCTGGTCCTCTGTAATGTTTCGGCCTGCTCGACCTCATAAGCAAGCAGTACACATAATGTACTGAATGTACTTTTTCATGTCATCGTTTTATAATTTGTTACTTTGTGTTTGCCAAATTTATGCCCAATAAATCAAATTTTGTTTACTGTGCTCAGTTTCTAGTTTTATGTTATTTTTAAGTTGTGTTTTATTCGGAATATGTTACATAAATAAGTCTATAAAACTTTTTGTTTCCGTTTAACTGACTCAATTTTTTTATTTCCAAACAGATCAAATATCATCAACATTCACTAAGATGTGGATCTCATTGACAACAATCACACAACTCTCAACTCATTTAAAAAAACTCAAACTCATTTTATGAGTTTGTCATTTTATGGTCAGTTTTTTACACACTGTATGGTTGACAATACAGGTTGTTACAGTAAAAATAGTTTTCAAAATCCTTAAAGGACATTTGTCAGATTTGTATAATTTGGTATGTAGCATGTAGAATCCCTCTAGACAAAAAGTTATCAAAAACGTTAAATAAATCTATAACATTTCAAATATCTTGCCAATAAATTAGTTGAAAAGCACACAAAAATTGTTGTGTGACTGTATCTTCGCAATGCTTTTGTGTATTGACATGAAACTTGCAATGTGATCACAAGTTGTGATCGCAGGCATGATTTTAGGGAACATGCACAGTTTGGTCATGTCCATAGATATTTACCTTTGTAACCATGATGGGCGTGACCCTAATAATTGCTGCTTGCAGCTATATTTTCCAAATAAATTAGATTCTTCAGATTCTTAATCAGACTCTGCCCAGAGAGCAGGCAGAGGAAACGTGATCTTTCTTATTTCCTCTTTCAGCATTTTTTCTAGAACTCTTGTACTATATTATCAGAGATGTGTTGTGCATTAAGGATTGGGAGGAGGAAATGAAGTATTTCCTTTGTTAATGCACAAGTCAGCAGCTTATTAAAGCATACATTTTTTAATAATATGTTAGTAATAATTTATAGTAATATGTTTTATGTTAAGGTCTTCAGGAAATGTAATAGATAAATAAACAGCTGTACAGCTGAAAATGAGGTATAGTCTGTGACCGTTTTCAAGGACCTTGTATTCTTTTGCTCCCTGCTATTTGTGTCAAGGTCTTGCCTGCCAACTTTGCTGCTAATTTCTCAAATCCACTAATCCTGCCTTATTTAAACCATCTTAATGGCAGCAGGCCACCAAAAATAAACAGCTTAGCAATCTAAATGACACTTAGATTCATCAATTGCCATGGTATTGTCAAAGGAATTGCTTCTGTAGTTTTTTAAGTACATGCTATTTTTTAAACTATTAATTTGAGATTCATCTTCTTGTGATATGCATATTTCTGAAAACCTACAGAGGTCCTAGCCACAATTACCTTTCATGTTTCCTTTTCAGTTTATCCTGTTATCCTAATGCTGATTATTTGTTAGATGTAAAAAATGTTTTGGGTATTTAAACTCATATAAATGTAATAAATGTAAACCTAAATGTAAACCTAAATGACAACAAGAAAATAAATTTTTAATTAATTACATTTTTTATGTTTCTTTCTATTTATGTCCCTGTATGCCTCCTTATGGTTATAAAACGGCTGTTACATTTTTCCACCATTTCCCATAACATTAGGTGTTTCCATAACAGTAGGTATGTTGTCAGTGTGAGCTTTTAATGAGTTAATATTGAAAACATCAAAATTGAAATATATTCAATTGAATATATTCAGTTGCAATATTTTACCTACCAACAAAAAGGTAAATCCCAAAAAAGGAAAAATAGTTAAAAAAGAGCAGTTTTAGAAAAAAACGTGCATTTCTGTAAATGAATCTTTGACTCAAAGCTTTACAGTTTCTGAGATATAGTCTTTGTGACATCTTCCTCATGTTTGTCATAGCCCCAGTGTCTCCAATGCCCAGATCCAATTACCTTCTACACTGGAAATGACAGCTCCTACTTCATTTCACGTGACTTTTGTCTCTACCCCTGCTTTTCCTCAAAAGAACATCAACCAGAAAACAATGAAAAAGGGACATTTCCAAACTTTCTGACCCCTCAAAAAGAACTTGTCTACTTTTATCTGCAATGCATGGGTTCAAACTTACATTAGATAAAATATGTCAACAATAACAAGGAAATAAGAAAGCAAATGATTGAAAATTCCCTGTGCCACCTCAGATCATTTCTCTTCCTGGAGACAGGGCAGCAACACAAGAGGTAATCAAAGCGAACTAGAGAAAATTGTGAAGGTCTGAATATGTCAGAGTGAAGATGACAAAACACGGCCGCTGAGTTTGCCTGTTTACTACCACAACGTTACCCAAGCTGTCAGGCCCAGCAATTTCATTTGCTGTTATATTACTTAATATATTTCTCAAAAAAACAAAAGACAAACACATCATTAAAAACAAGTTGCAAAAAACAGACACTTAGAACAAACAGAGACAGACAATGGTTCTGCTCTGGTAACTCAGAGGTGGTTCATCTCATGATGTCTGTAAATTCAAAGTGACATTGGGAAGCGTTGCCCCTGTCGTTTGTGGTCTTCTTCCAGTGGGAGATAGGATGGAGCGAAAAGGATTGAGGATTGTGGATTTTAGCTGTGGTGGTGCTCGAGTATGTGTATGTTTTTTTTTTAAAAGCGAGCCATGTTTGGGATGATGGAGCTGAGAGGCTTAGCTAATTTAGAAGAGAGGGGGAGATTTCAGGCCTTTTGTTGGAGACTGTTTGATCTGTTACAAGAAAAAATGGCCTCCGAGATGTCATGGAAATGAATTACTGTTTTTTTCTTTGTTCAACAAGGCAAGGATTTTTCTCACTTTGTCAGTGTGCACGATATGTTTTCACCCTTGCTTGATAATAACTTCTACTCGTTAAGCTTTGATTGTTAATTGCTAATTACTTTCCTTCTAGCCATGAATCAAAAAGCAGGAGAGAGCCATTCTAAGCGGATCAAATACAGTCTGTTTCTGGCTCTGGCTGGTTTTTGCTTTTGTCTCCCCCTCATGTTGTAGGGAATTGTAGGGGTAATGATGAAGGGATGACAAGATGAATGCAGATTTTCTCCCGTCTTCCTCTAGGCCCCAAATCAAAAGCATTCAATTTAAACCTGTCATGGATTTATAGAACCAAACCCCCCAGGTGCCTCAGCCCTGGCAAGGAGCTCTTGAATTAAAGGGACTGATTTCATTTTGAATGGAACATCTGAAGCTGTTTTTAAAAGCCATTATTAAAAAAGCCATTATTAAAAACCAAAATTATCTTATTTTGAAAACCCAACAAGCGCAGAAATTTCCTAACACCTTTCTCCAACCTGATTTTTTTAAATGTTAGGTCAACCTCTTCCACGTTCCTTTTTCTTACATTCATCCTCCTTTCTATGTGTGGGGCTGCCTGGCTGCCGGCAGTACCTGGTCAGCTGTCAGGCTGGATTGAGTGTTGACCGCTGTCAGGGTGGGATATGCGCTCTGATGGCCTGTCTGGCTGATTGACCTGTCAGAAAGACTGATGTATACAAGATAGAGTCACATGGACAGGTGCATGCTGCGGCTCAAAGGGCAGGAATTGTTTTTTAAAGTTATGTAAAACCTACATGATTTTTAGCATGAGTTTTAACTATTAATTATTGCTGTTTTTTATTTATTTGGTTAATTTTCAAGTTAAAAAACTGTTAACTATAACATGGTCATTCAGGTACTGCAAGTCATTTTGACCTTACACTTCATGATGGGGTTTATTTTCTGCTTAAAACTGGCTGGCTGTACATTATGCCTTGTTTATTGAACATTGGTATCTTCATTATATTGCTGCTGTCTCCATATTTATAAATCAAAAAATCATGTACGGCAATACATTACAAAGATTTGACCTCATTTTGCTAAACCAAAATGCAATATTGTTAAGTCATAGTTGTAATGCAACCATGGTAAACCAATCAAAATCAAACATATAGGACTATTATTTTAAAGTAAATGTTACCATTATTTCCTGTCAAATGGAAAAGTCACTAATGCCCTTCTTAGCTCATTTTCTGCAGTACTGTGGAACTTTAGTTTGTATCATTTGTAAAAACAAAGCCTGTTAATTATTGTTGGATGCTAAAGATAAATGTTGTGTTAGTGCTTTCTAGCATGCAACTACAAAACACAGCAACAAATCTATGAACTGCTGACCTCTCCCTGAAGGTCATGGCCTACAGAGATTTAGAGGCAGAAGAGAGGTGGGCAGTGAAAACAGCATGGAGAGTAAACTCAAGAACGGGGGAGGCATTGGAACGCTCGTGCCGAGTGCCTTAAACCCCCTTAGCTGCTTAATTAAATTTTCCACTTTTCCACACTCACATTAAGCTTTCATTCAACCGGACAGAATAGATGCTCCAAAGGAGAAAACCCCAGAGAGTGTCTCTGCCCCATCATTATTTTCCTTTGCAGTCATAATAATGATTTCCTGCTATTGGAACCTGGACTGTCACATTAACACTCAATATGCTATTTTTTTCTGTAAGGTGAAAGACTGTCACTTTCTGTATCTCATATCTCCTGTTTTTATGCTTTGTATTGGGTGTTATAGAAAGGCAGGTAGTGGCAAGTGAAATTAAACCCCTGTACCTACAGGTCACTGAAGTTGACTAAAGTGACAAAAGTTTTCATGTCAGAATGGCTTGTTCTGTTTGAGATTTACAGCGTAATTACATCTGCAGTTTTATGCTACATCACATGTACTCTTTTGTTTTAAAAAAAAATCTGGGCAGAGATTACATCTGTTTCATTCTTGATCTAACCTGAGGCATCAGGCTTCAAGGTGAAGAAATGAAGATATCAAAGTGATGGCAATAAAAACAAAATGGTGGGTGACTTTTATTGGTCAATATAAAGTTTCCTCTGTTGAATAATGCCATGTCTGAAAAGGTTTCAAGGCATTTAATAACACATTCAAAATGTAGCACAATCACTAATGTTTTTTGCTTAAATACTAGTATAAATCAGTTAAAGTACATAACTTTAAAAAAGTCATTTTTATTTGTTAGAGCTGTATAGAGATTTTCATAATACCCATCATTTCAAAACAGCTTTGCAAAATATTATACTGTCTTAAATGTAACTTTTGTTCTCACTTTGTGTAAACAGTGTATTTTTACAAAGGTATGTAGCAAATGAGATTTTATTTCATTCAGTGTTTACTATATGTTTGCTGTAATATATTTTCCAGAATGCAATATTGTAGGGATCCAGTTATGCTTTCTTGTCTCTCCCTTACCCACCATTGAAGCTTGTTGTGGTGCTTGCATGTGGGCTTGTGACATCTTAATGTGCTTGTCCCATTCACTCGGGATGCAAACCAGCTTATAGAACCCTTATAAGATACTTTGTGCTCTAAATACATCTATTAACATTCCACAAGACTTGCCTAATTTCCAGCTCATTTTGGAACACATAAATCTAGTAAAGCAACCCCTTTACCGCTCTAAAAAAATCCTCTATATTGTGTTCAGTGCGTGTAATAACAGGCTCTCGAAATGTATTCAAAGAAACACGCGTCACAAATAGTTTGCAAAACAAGGAGGAAAATAATGGTAAGAACTCTCAAATGTCCCTGCATCTTTCCTCTACTGCCCTCTCGGAATAACAGCTCACTGTGATGGGTCATACTTGCCTTGGCCAAACACCCCAGCTTTACGGGAAGACCCTTTCACAACAAAGGCCGATGTTCTGTCTTTCTGTTGTTCTTTAGAGTCCCCCCACCTCTCTTCCATTTTCCTCTGTTCATTTCTTCCACTATACTCTCCTGCAGTTCCCACCCTTTGTTTTTAAGTTGCCGTCACTCTGTTCCGTCGGTCTTTGTTTTGAGTCAGCCATGCATTTGTGACGCATTTCCTTCCATTGTAGCAGGAATTGGTTCTTGTAGTAAGTTTGTCTAAACCACATTTAAAGCTGCAGTGTGTTTGGGTAAATGCAGTGTGCAATTTTTTCTAGTTAAACCAGTTTACTGGCCAGCATAAACACAACATTGTGAAGGTGAAATGCTGTTTATTAATAGTGTGGAAAAATGTGATAGTGGGTATTGGAATGGTGAATGTGAAGTTGTCACCTTTTTATTCAGTGATTTATGCAATACAGATTGTAATACGCAATACACTGTTTCAAACCAGCTTTATAGAAATAAACAGGAAACTGACAGGAAATTATGCAAATTTCAGCACAGCAGTATACGATACAAAAATATTTTTCAAATAAATACCAGTGTACATACAGAATTGTAAGATTGGGTTACATATAATCTCTAAACTGTTTAAATTGGTGTTTAAGTGCTTCACAGACCTGCTTTAATAGGTCCGCTACACTTCGTTGTAAAAAGCTGGTGTTAGAAATCTTAGAAGTGTCATTAAAGATGAGTCTCTAGGATTTATTAATCGACACATAACTAAGCAAATAAACATAGTTGCCTGGCTATAAAATAAAAAATAATGTAATGTAAATGAGTTCAACAAATTGAAACAGAAATTGTTTTCAGAATAGTCATAAACCATTGTTTAACTGAATATTTTTAATTTTGCTGTGGTTTGTCATGTTATTCAAATGAATGACCAATCAGGTGCCCTAATGGAATTTTTCAGCTGTGGTTAAAAAAAGTGAGTCTTGACTTTTTTGTTGCATTTACTGCTTGAGCAAGTCTAGCATACACCAGGGAGATTATGTACAATAGACAAACCAGGGCCATGTTTTCTTCTTTTCTGTAATGCGATTGGTTTAATTAGTAAAAATGTTCCAGCATGAATTCATTTTCCTGCCTCCAAGTTTCATATTTCCTTCAGGCCTGGAATGTTCACATTGTGGCTCTGTTCTGTTTCAGACTGCTCTACATTAGTTGCCATGGAAACCTGCAAATAAAATTTGTGGAGATCATTGAATCGCTAATCTACATCAGGTGTTCTCAGTCAGTAATCCATGAAGCATTTACTCACCGGCCTCCACCCGAGACTCCCAGACAAACTGCCTAGTACCACCAAATCTATTCTTAACGCAGAATGGATCTCTGGATCAACAAGTTATTTCTTTGTGTTGAAAAACAAAAGTGATGATAATACCAGCAATAAGACTATGTTTTTGCAATTTATTGCTATTTTGCTTCATGGCATTCATTCATATACAAATCAGTTTTCCCTGGAATTTAAACAACATTCTTTGTGTTTTAACACACTTTACTATAGCTTCGGCTATATCGAATATATTGAATATATGTATGATACAGTATCATACTGTATCATACATATTAACATTTAGCACATGCATACAGGGTCTGTAGAGGTTATCAGATTAACATGTGAATGCGTCTGAAATAAAATCTGGGTTAAGGAGCTAATCCATTTATGAGAATATTGTCCTCTGATCATTGTTGGTGCAACCTGTCTGAAAAAAAGTCAGTGTGTCATCCTTTGGGTTCACAATTACACTAATGCTAACTTGTTTGGACATTTGTCTTATGAACTACATCTCAGTAACTATAAGGTTAACATAGCTAATTACCCTCATAATTTAGAATCCTACTATGAGATGTAGTTAAGACAATACAATCTCCTCTGCTGAGTTATTTATGGCAGCTATTTTTTATGAGATTCAATATCGTGGCATAAATTTGTATGTGAACTGTTATAATTCTCTTTCCCTCTTTAAAAGATCAGAACTGTGTCAGACAATGAGTGAGGTTCATAATCAGTGGGAACGCCCGTCACTCCTGTTCCTGTTTTACATAATGCTTAGGTATCGGATAAGATGGCAGACAAGTATAAAGAACACTGACAAGGACAAGGAAAACAAGCACATGTATGGGTTTTTATCTATTTTGTTGTGTAAAATTGTATATGTTGTATAGTAAGTTGTATATATATGTTGTATGTTGTGTATATATATGTATTCTGTGCTTTTTTAAATAATTTACTCATTTTTTATTTTGCATGTGCAGTTTCAAAGGTAAATAAAAATGACATTACACTATGACAGATAGAAAAAGTTTATTTATTTTTTTTACTGTTGTTTGGTTCCTATGGCAGTCATGGTTAGATCTAGATCTGCCCGATTATAAGAAAATAATCACAAACACCAGTGTGTTGTCTGTGTACCTTAATAAATCAAACAGGTCACTATGTACCCACTGTTTATTATGCTTGCTGGTAATACATATCTGCCAAACCCATCCTTTAAATACAACATTGGTTTAAATGCTATTGTAAAATGGTAATTTAGGTTACACTCAGTATTGACCCACCTTCTGTCACATTCTATCTATCTATCTTCTACTATTTATTTTGTGCAAAGACTAGATCCTATACACCGCAGACTGGATCCCAGTTTGGAGGCTAAAAACTGCGTTCATTTGCAGATCCCCTCCCCCATTAAACTTTGTTGTATCACTGGCGACATCTATCTGTTCTATGAGCTCTATGATGAGCTTGATTTTGTCTGGAGTAAAAACAATTTTGTATTAAGATACTTTGTTAATAAAATGGATTACTAACAGGTCTCTGTTGCTAACAGGTTTCTATCTAAAAACGTATAACTGTATCAAAAACAACGAATCTATTCAAAAATAAATCTTTTAAAAACCACAGAATCATTCCCTTGCATTGTGTCAAAATTACAGACGTAAGAGGAGTTGCGTAAGCAAATTTAAGGGCACTTGTGGTTTGTAGTGCAACATCCGCAAAACAGCAGCTCCGTAGCCGCTTTCTATTAAACCCACGATCACATCCACACCCTCTCGCTGTGTTCCGTGCACTCGGGACCCCAGAACATGTGTCCACAGACCACCCAGTGAAAATTAAAAGTGGGGAAAGAGGGGAGGGAATCCCTGACGCGTCTTTACCTTGCTTTTACCAAGGAAACCCATGCTCGTTTGTGCTGACGCAACTGCCCATTTTTGGAAACATGCGTCAATGGTCCAAACCAAATGAGAAATGGGGGTTAACTTGAAAAGCAAGCTCGACAAATAAAAATAACAATTTTAAGTACATTCTCATGGCTGAAAATGATTTTTAAATTATTATTCGCCCAAACATATCTCTTTGTTTTTTCAATAGTTATCATATCTTGGAATTAATAGGACATAACATGTAACAACGTACGTTTTGAGCACCCCTACTTTGTTGTTAGAGATATCAAGGCTGTGACGGGTAGAGTCTAGCTGGCGTTGATAAGCCGAGCTGCTAAATAGAGTAGTGCCATTGAAGTGAGTCATCTGACGGCGTGACCCACAGAAGTAGCACTTAAGTTCACTTAGTCGCCAAAATCAGTTCAGCGCGGTCCAGAGCGGTACACTCATCGTTGCCGTGAGTCACTGCTATAGGGACAGGACTAAACCTGCGAGAGCACTGAGTTCACTGAAGAAAAGTAGGTGCTTCACAGATTTTTTTTTTCATTTTTATCTGGTTCTTGTAGAACATCTCAGTATCTATGATTATTAGACAATAGATATACAACTGGAATATTTATTTATTGGGCTATTTAAGAGACATTTGAAAAATCTGGCCTCTCTGATAATAGAGTATAACTATACATGGACATTACTATACTGGCCATTAAATAGTATTTTGGATATTATTTTTAGATTAGGCATAAAGGAATCGCTTTGCTTGGAAGTGCTTTTTTTGCCACTGAAGACACTCTGATCGTGTGGAAATTCATTATCAACCTTCTGAAATTTCCTCCTCTTTCCCTGGATCATGTACCAGGATTACACCGGAACATACGACACATCATCCCGCGGTAGCAGCAGCTCACCGGCGCACCCGGACACCAGCCCCATCCCTGTCTCCAATTACCAGGTACTGATGTCTCTGCGCACATAGGTTCTAAACACACAAGTATTTCCATCTGTCAGGTAATATCACCCTATTACAACTGTGCACGTATCTACAGCTTGTTCTCTTCCCAATTGACCTCACAATTAAGAGCAATACCTGTAATGAAGCAGTTTTATAAAATAATTACTAATAGCTATGCGTCTTGAAACACAGTTTTTAAGTAATATAACATGTTACCGAACTTTTCATACCAAGAGGAGTTTCTTTTAGTTATCAAATGTCGCTTTCTGGCTTAGTATGTTCTCCCAAAAGGAAGCTATATCAATGTTGCACTCAAATACTAGGTATTTGGCTTACTGCATGTATGGGGACAGATTTGAAATGTTAATACAGCCCATGCGAACAAGTTGTTTTCACCTTTTTTTAGTTTATCGCTCCATTTGTGTATTTTTATATAATTCTTTATGTCTTTTTCTAAAGAAAGTGCATGAGGGATGGATGTAAAAGGGTTTATGCGTCTTCGCTCAACGTGTAAAATGATCTCAGAATAATCGTTCTTGCTTTACTAACGAATGATTTCCAGAGGGGATTTTTTCCTTTGCAATCTGTAATTTTGTGGCGATAGTGCACGTTGGCCCTCATAAAATTATGTTTCCGTAGAATTAGACATCTCGGCAGATAAGAGTAGCAGTGGCGTGGGTGGTGTGCGTAATATGAAATAAACCCACGGAGAGTGCGCACATAGTGGCCACAGGATGCCACACTTCCGGGAGTGTCACATAGCAATTACACTTTATTTAACTTCAGAACCTGCACTTACTGTTTATCTGAGAACACCTGTCCTTTGAGTAATTAGTAAGTTTAACTTGACAGCAACACCAGAACGAACACTGTGTGTGTGCCAAATGTTTACCTGTATTAAAATGAAGCCCTTTTATACAAATGGATTAAAAGAGACAGAGTAGTGCTGCGAAAGGGTAATGAAAGAGCTGTAAATGAAAGAGCAGTGAACCAAAGGTTTGAAGGTCTTTAGTTAGATTACACGTAATGTCATTTACAATTGTAAAAATTCACACTCCAGTACCATATATGCTTTTAACTTTACGTTTTATAAAGAGCCATGGGTAATGATGTGATATATGCAGCTGACTGCATAGCGAACAAACTCGGAAAACGGAAAGAACCTTAAAAAACTTAAGCACTTACGGTAGATAGCACTTTAAACTATGGCTGCTTCATAAAGTTATTCTTAATGCATCCATAATGCCTTATTATACATATAATAAGTTGTAGCCCACGTTGCCTTGAATAAATATGCACAATTTTAGTACTTTACCCATAATCCACACACAACTGTACTTTTCAGTCCGGAGTTTTGCCTGAAGAACAAGCCGTGGTTAAAATGAGCAGGATCTTTAGCACAGGGTCGATTTAGCAACTTGTCCTCCAGACGCTTGTATTTTAATCTAATAGTGTTGTCAAAAATTCCAGATGTCGATGTTTTGTAACATATGGAATAAACGGTCCCACTCATGTGCCGTTTAGACTTCGAATGACGAAATAAATTGTAGGGGGAAATTCGGGCACATTTCAGGAGAAAATCAAAGCCACAATAAAAAGAAGAACTCAGAACAATCTTCTGTGCCATGTTATAAAAAAGAATAAATCTTCAGGAAATATCTAATATTTAAGCGAAACTTCAATATTAGATTAAATATTAGAATAAGGCTAACATTGACCCCAGCAATGTTTTGAATAAACGCATATATTGCTGACGTTGTTTTGAACAACAACCAGTTTCCCGAAATTCATTCGCCTCCAAATGATTTGCGGTAAACATTCTCCGTCACATGAAATCAGTTTCCAGTTAAAATCCCACCAGGAATGTGTGAATGGACTGGAATTTGGTGGAAGGAATGTGCTGGCACGAGAACTTATTATAGCTTCCCGGATGACTGGAATAGACGAAGCCGTTTTATAATGTGATTCAGCATTTATAAACTCTCAACTTTTATAATCTCAAAGTGAATGTTTTTTAAAGGGTTTAGCGAGAGTTGTATTATACTTAACAGACCAGCGTTTATGTGTACCAATATGAACAAAGTATGGTGCTTATTATTATATATCAGTCTGTTAAGAATTATACAGACAATGTTTAATCATGTAAAATAGTCATTAAAAGATCTAAATGTTTCCAAAGCCATTCACTTGTCTCTAATGGTATTGGTGCAAATTGTTGTATAGAAATAAGTTATTAAATATTATTTAGAAAATAGAATTTCTTTCTAATCTAATCAATGTTTGTTACACGTCTCCTTATGTTTTTTTTTTTTTAAATCACAAAATCTGTTAAAATTCCAGTTGGATTGCATCATATAGGCTATTATCTAACCCTGGTTGGCTTTTGTCAGGGTGGGTTGTGGGCTTTCCCATGATCCACAGTGTGTGTCACCCTGTCGCTCTGGGGATCAGGCAATCAAGAGGGTGCAGTAAGAGATGGCATGTGGAATTATTCATTAGTCTGTGAACATGGGGATTTGTAAAACACCCAAAAAGTGGGTTGTTGGAGGAGTGTATTACCAAAGACCAAACATGAATCATACTATTCTTAATGTATGGTTAAAGTTAAAGTACACAGTTCACCCTTTTTTCCTAAATATCAATATTTGCTCAAGTCGAGCACTAATTACTCAATTTAAAATAGTGACATCACTGACAATGTAAGCAAACAAAATAAAAAAGTTTTTATCACATTTCTTTTATTGACTGTGCCTATCCACACCTTTCTTTTTCTTTACAGAAGTACAGAGTAGACATGCCTGGCTCTAGCAGTGCCTTTATTCCAACCATTAATGCAATAACTACCAGTCAGGACCTGCAGTGGATGGTTCAGCCTACAGTAATCACCTCTATGTCTAGTCCATACTCCCGGCCTCACCCGTATGGCCTGTCTGTGTCTAGTGGCCCGAGCCTTCTCGGTCACACTGCCCTTACACGGCCTGGGGTCATCCGATCCATTGGCGATGCCCGAGGGCGACGCAAGAGAGATGAACAGGTTAGCATTGCATTTTTCTAATAAGTAATGGAAACAACACCAAACCAACACAACCTGTATAAATGTATATTATGACAAAACAAGCATATGTCACAGAACATTTCAGAGGGAGGCGTTGTTTTAAACAAATAAAGTTTACTGTGTAGCAGTTTAGAATTGCCTGTAGGAGGTCTCACTCCTTATTTTGTGAACAGCTCACTCCAGAGGAAGAGGAAAAACGAAGAGTTAGACGAGAGAGAAACAAACTAGCTGCAGCAAAATGTCGGAATCGGAGAAGAGAACTGACTGAGATGCTGCAAGGGGTGAGTTTTTAACTGTCTTTATAAAGACACATTCTCCAAATTTACTTACACAATGAGACACATCACTACCAAATGCCCACAATAATCTCAGGACTAATTTTCAAATAGTTCTCAATGATTAAAAACTGAGGACATTCTGAAAAGCCACATTTTTACAGCCACAAAAGAGCAGTGTTGTCTGGCAGACATGGGAATGCCCCGAGTCCCAGACAATGCAGGCTGTAATTGAACTATTTAGCTTTATAATGACATCTCTCAGGATGTCAGACCTGAAACATGAGGGAGGAATGTGCTACAGGGGGTTGGATTGAAGCAAACTTCTGATATTGTTTGAGGAGGAAACCACAGCTAACCATCAAACCCCACCCGCTGCTATCTTCCCTTCCCCCAGCTGCTTCATTCCTCACCAAATAAGGAACTGTATCTAGTACAACAATAACTAGTTGCTTTCTTCCAAACTATGTGTTCTTTCTGTTTCTTTCTTAGCAATTGCAGCGTTTGTTTTGATTTTAGTTTCCTTCTTCCTCCTAGACACATTAACGAGTCAAACTCAGACTATTACAGCTTGTCTAGTCACATTGTTGTGTCAGTGTATAAACTTATGGCATTATTTGCAGTTATACCCTTGAACATTACAACATACAGCAAATTAAAAAAACTTTTAAACTTTGTGTTTAATTTATGTTATGGTGTCACACCAGGCGTCCCCAGAGAAATGTCAACAGCTGAAGTTTGATTGGGGAATAATTGCTTGGTTGTTGGCTGGGCGTGCCTTTTATAGTGCTAGACTGCTGTATGAGTTGAAATCAGGACAAGGTTTGGGAGTGAATGACATGTAGGTTTTTATGCACCTTTAGGTGTGCCTTAAAATCATCAGTCTATTCAATTATAGTATTTATAGCATCAGACTATTTACTTAAAAAAGTAGCATATTATGGGTAATACCAAGAATGTTTACCCTGTCATGTCTCAAAAAATTAGTTACCTATGCAATTATTCATCCTAAAACTTTTGTTACAGTACATGCTGCTTTTTGTATCAATGTGTATATATTACTATGAAAATAAAATTGATTCTTGAAAATGTTTGCTGTGAATATTGTACTAATGCAGCATGATCATCATACTATGTGTTTTTTATGCAGGAGACAGAGAAATTAGAAGAGGAAAAGGCTGACCTGCAGAAGGAAATTGAGATATTGCAGAAGGAAAAAGACAAGTTAGAATTTATGTTAGTGGCCCACAACCCAATGTGCAAGCTGCCCCCTGAGGAACGACACCAAAACTCTCACACCCAGCAGTGCTCACCCCTTTCTCTGACCATGCGCTCCAACCTGGCTTCACGGGGTCTAATGAACCCCCTCAACCCAGTAGTGGTGAAGCAGGAGCCATTAGAGGATGATGACGAAGAGGAGGATGGAAAAACCCAGCATTCAGTTATTAAGCCAATCTGCCTGGGTGGTGGCATGTTTTGTTCTGATGGAGACAGCCTCAACACACCAGTGGTGGCTGCCTCTACGCCGGTTTCCACCCCAAGTAACCCTAGCCTCATCTTTACTTACCCCAGCATGCTGGAACCTGAGAGCCCCTCACCCTCATCAGAGTCTTGCTCCAAAGCCCACCGACGCAGCAGTAGCAGTGGCGATCAGTCTTCAGATTCTCTTAATTCTCCTACCCTGTTGGCGCTTTGAAGGGAAACGAGTAGGGTCTCCAGAGTACACTCAGCTGGAATTTGAACGAGGACCTCAGCTCTATGAAGCTGAGAACCCTCAAGGGCTAATTTGCTCATTTTATTTAAACATTTCAGAAGAGAGTTTTAGTTGTTGTTTAAATGTATGTGCAAATTCCATTTGCTGTTTCAGGTGGTAAGGTTTTATACTGAACACTTGAGAATTGAAAGTCAGTAAAAAAGTGGGAGGAGCTTGCATTGTTCATCCTTAACAAGACTCAGCGCATATTCCAATCAATGCATAATAAAGCCATTGGTCGCCAGTTTGGAAACATGACAGGTTACCATTTCCTGCTGGCAAAATTGTTTGACAGATCTAATTCCTGGTACTGAATCTAACATTGGACATTATGCTAGATGACTGCCCCTAAAATTACATTTGTACTTGTGACATGTAAATATTGTATTTTGTGTCCTGTTGTTTATATTGTTTAGGGTTCACTGGATGAGCCGGAGCGGTTGATGTCAAAGAATCATCTTGTGTAATTAAAGGCTGACCTTTGTTGAAATTTTGTATATGTGGCACACGCACTAACAAATTTAGCCAAATTTACATAGCTTTTGATATGTTAGGTAAAAGAAAGAAGAAAAAAATGTCTTTAGCAACAATGAATCTACTGTCAGGGATTTTTGTCTGTGTAAGTGAGCCATACAAGCATTACTAAGCAATTGCACACAAAACTCAAATTAATTTACAATCTATGAGTGTACATAAGGGAAACTGTAGCCATATTAGGCTCTGCCTCTAACCCTGACATGGCAATACAGCTTTTGTATTGGCGCACACTGTGGTTTTCAAATAAAAAAAACATGACTATGGTTTACTTTTATAATATATACTTTTATGTCTTGATTGGTAGATGCCCGTTTTGCAGGGTACAGTTTAAACTGAAACATATACCAGCCATACAAGCACTTCTCCCTGAAACACTGGTTGGCTTTATAGCCGCACTTGGGAACAGATGCACTTTGTTAGCAACCTTTCAATCAAATTAAATGCCATTCCTTACAAAGTCAAATTAAAATGATATTAATGTTTGATGCAATAGGTGAGTGCATTGTGCATTAGACACTGAAGAAAAGATATTGTTTGCAATATTTCTAAATATACTCTTGAAAAACATTCCTTGGAAAAGGAACTTTAAGAAAACTCAAGGTTATCATTGCAACAGTCAGTTAATGACTGAGAATCAATGGGAGTATTTTGTTGTACTGGATGCAGCAAATTAAAAAATAAAACAAATGCTGCTTGACTGATTTCTATTTGAAGGACTTTTGTGATGCTTATTTATGTCAGGAACTTTTCAAAGAGATACAATTTCAGTGTTTGTAAAATCAAAAGTATGAGAGATTCTAGTTGAGAAAAAACAATTTAATACCAAAAAGAAAATGTCTGAGGATTGTGTGATGTAAAATGTTCTTTGTCAGTTTTTGAACTGTGTTATTTAAGCAAGCCATCTGTACAGCCTTCTTCACATGTCCTGCTTATCAGTCCGTATTTTCTCTTTTTATAAATTGCTTTAATTAAACGATGGAAAATAACCAACAAAAACAGCAATATGTAAGGTAGTGTTTGTTTGTTTGTTTGGTAATTTAGATTTATTATAATGATAATAAAAATATTTCCAAAGTTGTTTTTTTTGGATAGTAGAACTTTGCTTGTGCACAGTGTTTGGGTATGTTGGATATGATATCATTGTTACATTGTGGTGCTTCTGTGTTTTTGAGTCAGTCACAATGCACCTGGTTTATTCATTGTTATACTATTTAAATCCTAGTTTCTGCATTTAATTAATAATGCAGATGTATTCATCTTATTTTTGGATGGTATAGCCCCAAATCTGTCATTTAATTGTGATAGACATCTTTATTTTATCTATCATTGCAGCAATTGATGTTAATGACAAATATTAGGAATACAGGAACACTTGTTTTGTAAAATACATACAAAATATTATTGATGAACAGGGATGATAAAGGAAACATGAATAAAAATAATCATGTATGTACAGAATGTGTGATTTTTGATTTTTTTAAGTACAATACTTAAAATTCAAATCTGTTGTTCTTTTATTGGTATGGTTCTTTTATCATGAAACTACGCTTGTGCTTCAGCTCTGGTTATAAAGACATTGCAAGCTGCACTAAAAAAAGTCTAAATTTAATTAAAATGCAAGTAGGTTTTTGCTGAGGAATCTGTTAATCATATAGCATTGAGACTCATTGAGTCTCCATTTGGTCAATTACTTTATGCATTTATGCATTTTAAATGCCCAAACTTATGCTATTTTATGTACATTATTAAATTACATTTGCAATGTTGAGATTTTGGTAAGAATTTAATACAATTTATAAACATTAATGGCTGTCTTGCAGTTGTGTGCTGAGCTGTAGACCAAATTTGTGTGTCTGTGTGGATATCTATTATTTTGAAATAAATATTTCAGTTCTGAAATGTGCATTCTGTGTCCATTATTGTTTCATATCATAAATAAGGTACACTGAAATAATTAAATGATTAATAATTATAAATAATTAAATAATTAAAAATATTAAAAACTTCTTTTATACACTGTAGATCATAAATGGATCATTTTAGAAAAAACATGTTAAAAATAAATCAAGTACAAATGATGGTGGGATTTAATTTTGGCAAATCTGCCAAACTGCACTGTTTTGTATATTGACCAATCAATCATCTGTGACATTTATTTAGTAGCCACCAGTAGCCATTAACAATTAAATACCTCTCGAAGTTATTTGGAACCATTTAATTGCACTTTAATTGCAGTAATTTTACTGTGGTTTCACTTTTACTTGATTTGACCTCATCTGTTTTTTTGCACTTAAAAGACTTGTAATTAGGTAAATAAAATGTTGTAAGTTTAACAATATTTCAGAAATAGCTTAAACCACATCTTTTCTGTTAACGCTTTGAAATGTGAAAAGTTACAGTGAAGCAATACTGCCACCTATCGGTTAAATGGTGTTACATATACATTTTCTAAATCTTTTCTATTTACCATAGTCGTGGAGCCATACTGTCTCACTAAGACGTTGTAATTTCAACAATGTTGTCCTACTTGCTAAAAGACGACAGAGATTTACTGTATAAACCTTAAGTGTCGATTTTAGAGTACGGCTATTACTGGTTTTGCAACAATTTGAAACTAAATCTCAAATGTTAAATTAAATGTAGATAATTTACTTATAAATTGCATAATTAGAATTATATTAATTTTGCAGCTCAAAATAACGAAAAAGGCTTATTTTGTCGTACTAAATGGTATACTGGCATTGGTAACAGGTTCTTCCTTCTTGTCTGAAAATATATTTTGTGATAGCGATATATTTGTATCAATCGCACAAATAAGCTTTTTATATTATGAAAGCACATCTCTTTCTCATAAACTTTATTAATTCTCAACCATAAGCAAAGACACTAACAATAACTAACAATAACAATAACAATAACTGTTTTTGATAAAGTCTGTTCTATTTCTCTAATTCTATCTATTTAACCTATTTATAATAATCTCTGTTTCATTGTAATATTGATCTCATCCCAGGGTACACAAGTACTAAAAGCGTAACAGCGTAACGTAAATTTAAGTCATATTTGGAGTTTTGGGTGAAATGCTGTACCAGCTAAATACAATATTTGTCCAACCTATTTAATCTGTTAAGTGAGTTCGAATTATCTGGCATTTTACAGGAAAAGACATGCCAAAGACATGCCATCTGAGCACGGTGAAATAATTTACAGCACTTTATGACCCAGGGCCGTCAGACTTTCACCCATGACCCAGAGATGTTTGAGCATACAATGAAGAATGTGTATCACCACACAATCTTTATTAAGAAAATACATTTCTAGAAATGGCACTTCATAGGTACGTAGAAGTCAGTCAAAAACGTACTAACAAACGCTGACAAGGCGATCGCCTGCAGTAATTCAACTACACAACCCAGAAATACCTGCGCGCGAGTCATCGCTGATTGGCTGAACAAGCACACACCCCCTCGTGCTGTAACGGGTCTGCAGGTCACGTTTAGCGCAGCCGCAAGAGGTCCAGATAATATGACCATTTCTGTGAGTACGATGGCGTTAAACTGCAGTAGATTTTACCGCCTTATCTTAGGAGCACACACCGCGGCTGAGACCTGCTCTAAACGAGCACTACAGCAGCCATATGGAGAATATAAAGTGTGTCGACAGTATTCTGGTTTCACGTGTACAGAGTACAGACTTCAGCAGGTATGTGTGACAGCTACACATGTAAGAGACCGAAAGTACTAAAATCAATTAAGAACCAATGTTCCGTTATTATAAACACCTAAGTTGTAAATGTTAACAATTACACCTGAAGGTATTATACGTAGAATTGTAAAGGCTTTTATTGTAAATTGCTGCAGGAGTGAAAAAGAAAACGATTAAAAACAATGAAAATAATGTGACTCTTACCTCACATCATATTCTTTATAAGTAATTCTCTTTTGTTTATTTAGTAATTTGTTTACTTGTGATTAAATGCAGGTCTACTTTAAGTGCAACAAGTGTTAGGAGTTGCTTATAAAGCACACCTCATACAAAGAATACCATGGTACTAATAGACAGTTAGTACTAATAGTAGACTGTTCAACATGAAAACAAGTTACACAACATATCAGAACACTGATTAAACGTTAAATGTTAGGGTAGCATTTCCATATATTGTTATGGACTACACCTGTGTGAACAGGAAGGGAAAATGATCTTGCCTCCAGCTGGTTAAAATGGCTTGAAGTGTGACAAATTATAAATGGAGTCAGTCACACCATTTGAACAGGATGTTATGCATGCTTACAGTGCTTACTATTATAATAAAAGTGTTTTCCACCAAACTGGTTAAATGTGTTAAAATGTAAATGCATTTCCTGTGGATCAAGCACATGACCCAGGGATGCATTTACATTTTAACACAAATAAAACGTCTTACCAAAATGCACTTTGACTTGCTTTAGATAAAAACATCTACCAAATAAATCAAACTTCTACTTATGTATCTTGTACTTCCAATAAAGATACTTCCCTGAAAATTGTGAGTAATTTTTAAGCAAAAAATTATTTTAAACAATGATTAAAATGACAATATAAGAGAGAGCAGAATATCTAAATGATTTCTAAAAGGCCTGTTGCCTGTTTTGCTCAGTCTGCCCAATCTATCTATAATGTCATCTTAAAATACCCCACAAATGATTTATCACTACAGTACTGAAATAAAGAGACATAGTAACATATTATATTTGATTATATTATATTATATATTTTGATATATTTGATAAACTTGATTTATATTTTATGTTCAAAAGCCACCAATTGTTTGTGAAATTAAAAATCACATTAAAATGGACCCATCTTGTATCAGCAGTAGAATGTAAAATAAATAATCCAAATACATTTTTTTGCAGGTTCGTGAGCTAGCGGCTCCAGATGGTCATAGTCAAATCCTAAAGGATGGTCTGCCTATCTCAGCTGCCCTTACAGACTCTTTTGGACGAAGACATAATTATCTTCGCATTTCTCTCACTGAGAAATGTAACTTTCGCTGTGAGTCTCATATTACTTGCATACATTTTAACATGTGCATTATGAAAACATGTAAGCTTCTGTAATTTTATGAGCTGCACCTCCAATGTTATGATTTTCAGTGCTACGTGGAATCTGGAATGCTATGTGGAAAGTGGAATGTCTTCCAATTATGTCATTTATATTAAATACAGCAATGGAGCTTGTGCATTACAGTAATTGTACCATTACAATTATTATCTACAGCAAATATGTTTATTAATAATGACTAGAATAAACAACCCTTTTGCAGTGATAGAATTCACTGAGATGAACATTTAGATTGTAAAGATATATAAAGATGTGGTGCATTAATGTAAAAATCTGATATATAGTCACATCACAATTGTGTGCATCATAAGTGGTATTTCACAGTGACCACAAACTTGGCTCATCAAATTAAAAGTTTGTTAAACTTTGTTGACCCTGGCAACAACTAGCATTTGATCTGACTAGCCATATACAGTAGATCTGACTTGTTTTCCCATTGTTAAGGAAATGAATGAGGAATTAATAATGAGTAATGTTTTTTTATCCCTTAGGTCAGTATTGTATGCCGGAGGAGGGGGTAAAACTTACATCTCGTTCTCAACTTTTAACAACAGAGGAAGTGCTGACATTAGCACGACTATTTGTAGGAAGTGGAGTTAACAAGATACGTCTGACTGGAGGAGAACCCCTCATTCGTCAAGATATTCTGCACGTTGTTGGTAATTTTTAAGGTCCCACTTGAAGTTTGTGCAATACATTTCAGCTGAAATTTCCTGTGGGTCTCTGGACTTGTATCTCTTATACTTGACATGGTTTAATTGGTCTTAAATGCTTGCTAACTAAATGCTTAATTAAATGCTTGAGTCAATATAAACAGAGAAGATTTTTGTGTATTAAAGATTTAAAAGATGTATAGTTCTATAAATACATAATTCATGTAGAAATGTGTTTTACAAATGAGGTTTGTGATAACCCTTCTAATACTTACACTTACGCCTTAGAATTTCACAATACAGCGTTTTGTAATGTTATCTTATTGTGTACACTGTCTTTGACTTTGAAATCCTCTGGTTTACAGTATACAATATAGTTTAGATTATCACTTCTTCCTTTTTGTTTCTGGCAAGATCATGTGTATGATTGTAGTACTAGTCTTAGCATTGCTAGTGCCATGCTTTACCAGTTAATACAGCTGATACAGAAAAGCCTAGTTAAAGTACTAAATGTAGAACTAAAGGCAGAACTAATCACTTAAGGTCAGTCAATCTCTGTCTCAATCAATGTTACAGTGAGATTAGCACTGATACTCATGCTTTTGGACATGACCATGTGTTGTGTGTCATGTGTCTTCAAAAGTTATCAAACATGTTTAAATGTATATTGCACAATGCAAAATGTATGGTCTTACTTTGGTCTTTTCTCAAGAGGAATTAAGAAAGCTGGAGCATCTGAAGACAATTGCAGTTACCACTAATGGCATGAATTTGACCAGAATGCTGCCTGGTCTTAAGAAGGCTGGAGTGGATCTACTTAACATCAGCATGGACTCTCTAGTACCTGCCAAATTTGAGTTCATCACTAGACGTAAAGGTACAAGACAGCTGTCGATTAGAAGAATCACACAGAACACAGAGCTTGCCTATAGTATAGGCAATAGACTATTGAAATAGTCACACATTTGCCTGTAACTAACAACATTTATTTCATTTTTGATGCTTAATATTGGTTCCACTTTCAGGATTTCATAAAGTAATGGAAGGCATTGAGAAGGCTATTGAAATAGGCTACAATCCAGTCAAGGTAACATATCTGTTTCAGTCCTTTAATTTCTTACACAAGTACCTTGTAACACCCGAGAGAAAAAAATGGTGAAAATGAACATTGTTTTTTTGGAAAATTTGAATTTAAATTGGTACATTTACATTGTAACAACTACTTGTTGACTTTTTGCACTAACTTTCAGGAGCATAGTTTTTCTTGTACATTGTTGACTGCTTTCAGGTGAACTGTGTGGTCATGCGAGGTTTTAATGAAGATGAGTTACTGAACTTTGTGGCCCTAACAGAGAAGAAACCTTTGGATGTGAGATTTATTGAATACATGCCCTTTGATGGTATGGTTATATACTTCTCTTAATTAAAGTTGCAAACTTTTCAAAACAAAAAATGCAAGTAGAGTTCTTAAAGGAATGTTTGTCCTAAAAAAACGGTTGACCCCAAAGTAAAAATTCTCTCATACAATACTTACTCTCATAACTGAAAATGTAAGATTTAGTTAAAGATTAAAGATTACCACCCTAAATGTCAATAGCTACAGTGGTCACGACAAACTGATTAGATACAGTGATCCAAAAAAGTGTTTTGTGAGGGGGAAGTGTGCAAACTATGACTTATCTACCTCAGCTGACACATGGTGAAGGAACAGTGCAGTGATAAAGTATTTACCTCTTGCTGTTTTCTTTAAATTGTTTATTTTTTTACTACAGGAATTAAGCACCATGTCTACCATACATGTTACTGGTGGCAATATAAAATAAACTGTCTGTTCCAGTTAGCCAGTAAATATATTCTTTGCTTAAAAAATTTAGTAATAACAATATTTTTTTCTGTATAGTGGTAGCACTTTCCACTGTTTTGCTTTATTCCTACTCTATGTGGTCACATTCTATATTTTATAATACAGATGAATGTACAATGAATCCTTTACATATTTACTTTCTGTTGTCAGACAATGGAACAGGTATAAAATAGTGACTGAACATGACCTAAAACTACAACTACAGCTCCTGATTTCCTGATAAAATCCTGATTTATAAATTGTACAAAATTACCATACACAGATTGTAGCTGTGCAATGTTTTCGGCTTCATTTACATACAAAAGTATCACTCAGAGATAAGTTAGCAGCATCTTTTTAAAAACTAAGTTGGCAACTTTCCTAAAGGAGTGCATAAGAAAGACACAATGGCATATGAGTGTGACACAAGGCATCTTGTGTACCATGAGAGCTATTTTAAAGAGCAGATGGCTGTCTTAAAAATAGGTGAAAAATTCCAAAAAAATAAAAATGTTTACTGAATGTCTTCCATATTGCAGGAATATACTGTCAGTATTTTTAAACTGATGTCATAGTCCAGCAGATCTGTGAATTTGCCTATACATATACATGCATATACTTATTCTT
>JBAJNP010004395.1:0-33771 GCA_036877545.1 Yasuhikotakia modesta | reverse complement strand
AAAATTACATTTTTTTCTTTGCAGTCCTCCTATACGTAAAGCACGGGCACTGTATGCCTGCAAGGCCGAACACGATTCTGAGCTGTCGTTCATCGCTGGAACCATATTTGAGAATGGTGAGTCCTCAGAGGGAGGGATTCATTTTTAACTGCCAGTGGGTGTAGCAGCTACATTTTGTAAGTTAAGTAGGTTTGTTCTGAGCTTTTTTGTGTCTGAGAAGCTCAGCCAATGGCGTCAGCTGGTCAGTTTCATTATTTTTTAGCTCTGTTTGGTGGCACTAGTGACGGAAACATTACAGAAGTTATACAGTAATTAAAACATATTGAAATATGGAGAAGAGTTTTCAGTGCCCAAAACATGCTAAAATAAAATCACTTACTGACATTAAATAGGCATAATAACCCTTGTAAGTTTGCCTACGTGTCAGATACAGCCCAGCCCAGATTGTACATGAAGTTGAAGTTACAGAAACTCTCACATGGGTCACTTTTCTCAGATTTTCTTGTTTCACCCAAAATGAACTTTTCATCTTTTCTTGTTTTGTAGTTCATCCGTCGAGGGAGCCCGGCTGGTTGGAAGGCACTTTGGATGGGAAAACAGGTTTAATCCCAGAGAACTATGTGGAGTTTCTCTAGCTGAAAGGGACGCTTTTGATTTGAGTCTCATTTTGAAAAGAAATATGAGACCCACATTTTAAAAAGAACATGAAAAACTAAGTTAGTAAGCCCAAGTCATAGCGTGAATTTTAGCAACTTTGGTAATCCTCTAGCATCTCATAATTCTGCATATCCCACAATGCAATTTAAATTAAACATTTAAAGTTCAGCCCAAGGTGAATGGGAAAACCTTGGGACTAAGTTGCTGCTGCCTAAACCATAATCGTTTTTTAAATTTAAACGGGCTCATAATGAATTTTTGATAATGACGCTATTATACATGAGCACTTGGCATCTTGTATATTGTATGCTGTTTCTATGCAGTTTAGAGCTTTTTTTAATGTTTATCTGTGTTTTCAGATGCTCGTATCATCATGTATTGTGTAGGACTACTAAGAGATACAGTACCTGTTAAATGAGGGAGAAAAAAACTCTTGCACTCTTGTATTTCAGGAAGCAATTAAAAAAATTCAATTTTTCTTATTTAGCATGCAGGTTAAATGTAAAATGTGAATTAATGTCTTATGTAAAGCACTCTTATTTATAATGCATTATCTCTGATGAGATTTGTGTTCTGGAGTGTATTAACATTGTAAATAAGTGACAATTCATAAGGTATATTTTTTCTTTAAAATGTGAATTATACTGTATATATTTTTATTGTAGCATACTAAATTTCTGGACATACCAATTGAGCTTAACATACTTTAAAAAAAAAAAGTCATTTAACGTTTTTCAAGCCTTAATATTCTTTCAAATGTAAAAAACAGAACTGGTCAAGTTGTTTAGATTTTTTTACTATTAAATAAAAACAGAGTTGATAGCTCAGTTTTCATTTGAATACATATTGATGTTCATTTTATTTTGCAATAAGAAAACTGCAACTATCTGGAGCTGGTTTAGTCAGATTTGAGTACATTTGGTTCAGATGAAATATACTCTAAGCATGTAAAAAGAGCTTTTGAACTATTGTACAGCGGATTTTTGTAAAAATGACAGCTTGATAGTATTCTTAACTTTACAGAGCAGTTATACGGCCGAGAGAAAAAAAAAATGTCCAAGTATAGATGTGTCATAATTCATATACAAGGGACAAAATACCAAACTAGCACATTGATTTCACAGTATAACAAACACACTATTGTCCCTCCAAACAACTTTTGTCCAACATTTAATCAAATAGGTGTAAAGATCGACACTGACTACAGGAGAGGTGTAATACAGAAGTCATACAAAACTATTTCTTTGAACAAATAAACATATATCCTTTACATTGGATTACTTTTACATATAACAAATGCAAACGAACAAAAAGACTTTAATGAAAGCCATATACCAGTGAAATATGATTTGCCCTTAATCTTTAAAGATAGTATTTGCATGAATATTTGTACAAAATAGATTATGTCAGGCCAGTATTAGGGTAGTGCAAATTTCCAGGCTCTGATACATTACTTTTTACACACATGTAAATGTATGTATACATATATTTATATATAATTTTTTTTTCTAATGACTAGTAAATTTTACAGCATTATACATGAGACCAAAGCTTAATTTTTTTTACAAAAGAAATAGGAAAGGATAAAATAAAGTACTAGTAATAAAGTTGGGTAGTAAGTGCTACTTTAAAATATAACTGCATTAAATACTTTTTTTTTTAAATCTGCGTTGCTTTGGTCACTCTGTTGCACTATACAAAATATGTCAAGTCTCCCCCTACTTACAACTTTAAGCTGTCATTCTTTAAAACAGTGATTACTCTTATATTTCTCCTATTGATTTATAGAATTTACATACAACATATGAACACTTTTTTTAAAAGCGCATGTGCAATACATCTATTGACAAAAAAGGTCTATATAAGTTTTTTCATGTATTAAAATTATTCTGTTGTAAAATGATTTATATATCAAAGAGGATTCATTTAATTATATTTTAGCTTCATTTACAAATTATGAGTGATTTCCAAAAAACAAACAGAAATTCAGCGTTCTCCTGATTTTCATCAACCTGCTGTATGGCTCACGGACTCCCTTTGCAAGGCCTGCTGTGAAACAATTAGAAAATGAGAAACTCTTGCAAACCCAGTGGAGTTTGTAAATAGTTTCCGAAAATACGCTAAAATATTCAAGGAATCTGTGAGGAGAATATGGGACCTCTACTGTGTAGATTTCATTTCATGTTGGTTAAATGAAGCGCTTGAAAATGAATGGAAAGCAAACAGTCACTCGTAACACTGAGTACAGATGTAAGCTTAAATCACAGCTCACTGCCAACATAAGGTTCTGTTACAGCACTGTGGGCAATACATACAGCCTGCCAGCTGTTGACAACCAACAGTGTTACTGGGAATTAACTTGTACCCTCTGGTCACCATAAGAGTTTTAATACTGTACATGGGCGCAGCGGGTCGGGGGGGCCAAATTGGCGGCATTAAAAGGCGTAGCCGATTCAGTTCCAAAATTGGACGTATTGGCATGATCAAATGACCAAATTTGGTCGTATTCTTTAAACAAACGTAATATTGAATGTTCAGGAAGGAGCTGGGAATATTCACACCGAAATGTATGCGATAATGCAGGGGTGAAGCTTGGAAAATGCTTACAAGTGCAGCATGCATCCTAACATAATTAGAAGGCTAAAAGCCTGTAGCTATAGTTCAACCAAAATAGAAAATTCTGTCATTATTTACTCACATATTTTCAAACCCACATGCTGTGTTTTTTTCCATTTAACACAGCCAGAGAATTCAGAAACATCTCAGCTTATTTACATAACTGTTCTGAAGTCACATGTGATAAGGTACAGACTGAAATCAAAGTTGTTATTCACCTATAATCTTCCTCTGATCCTTCTGCCAAAGCGCCTAAACATAATTTGCGTCTGCATTCATGTTCAAAAAACTGCGACTGAAACGTAGCACCAGGTTTGATGTCACTGACACCAAACATAATTGGTTCTCGCACATTTAATTGGTGAGAAAGAGCTGCTAAAAGGTTAAGAAATTTTTCTGTTGCGTTCTCACAGAGAGAGCAACACTATTCAGGTAAGTTACAATATGTGAGTTAAAGGGAGTAATAAGACAAACGTTTTATATTTTGGTTCACGTTTGCTCTAAGCAGGGAGTAACGCGCAGCTGATGCAGTGCAGATGCAGTGTAAAAGCATGGAGGGCACAGCTAACACGCAACAGTGAGTGACTGTTGCAGAGTGCAGGAAAACAAATGTTACTTTTGTTCTGAAAGTTAACACAAAGGAGAGACTTGTGGCTTGGCACCACATGGACACTTGAAAAGCAAATGACAGACAGCGGGTTAAAATCTCAGGGCATCAGATTTTGAATACGTTGAAAATATTCCAAAAATGAAAATTAAACAATGATGGAAAATATGAATGCGTACATGACGCACACCAAACAAATCATTGGATGGATGGATGAATGAATAGATTGATGAATAGATGGCAGAGAATGAATACAATGAACCATTTAAACATGCACAAATAAACTCACACAAGTGGGATGTGGGCTCAAATGCTGAACAGTATGAGTGCTGGGCTATTGTACACCTGACCACAATGAATGGACGCTGAATCTGACAAATTATCCCTGAATTTCAGGAAAGACCATCGTTTCTCTAAATTACATCCAAACTCATGTAACAGGTGAAGAATGGTCATTTGTTTCAAACGAACCTGAGCTAATAAACCACAAACAGAAAACTCATCATTAATTCAGTATTTCAATGTTTTTGACTTTCAGTTCTATTCCATCTGCTTGATTTACATCCATAGAGAAGCTTCCAACTTGCTGTCTGTCGTGGGACAAATCGTAGATTCGTTTATGTTGTAGTATTTTAATGGTGCTGCATACAAAATTGTTACATGGCCTGGAGTTTCAATGATACTTCAAAATCAGCACAAACGGGCCCGCGTTTCATGGGCGGCTTCAAGGTTCCACAAGCGGCTTCTCAAGCTAAACTTCAGCACCGCGGGGAGCCGTTAAACTGCCAACTACAGAGAACCATTGCAGCCTCTTCAGTTGCAGGCGGAACCGGGCATGACAAGTGTGATATATCGACACAAAGCACGTTTGCCAAATAGCTGCGTTAGCCTGAGAGATGGCTGAAGTCAATTCGCAAAGCACAAAAAAGGCACGTTTTCCCTTTTTTGATATACCTTTGTAAACATTTCAACAGTGTACATGCAAAACGAGAGAAAATGTCAATAGAAAGAAGTCTGTCATGTTTCGCCTGCTTCAGGTGGACACAAAGGCTTGAAAGTGAAAAGGTCTGAAAGTGTTGAACGTAACTGTCTCCAGTCCGGTTAGGTCCATAATCGCTCCATTCTCCATCCGAAGGGCGAGTTTCACCCGTTTCCTCATGAATCAGAAGCGACTGTGTTCCTCTATTCAGGACGGTTTTGGAGGGAAAGTGGGCGTGTTGGACAAACGCTGGTAAGGGAAGGGTTGGTATTGTTAAGGCATTGTTACAATCTAAGGCAGTCATTTCTGATGAAACAGAAGAGGTTTGACGCTCCCGTCTTTAAATTTTGGTAGCTGATGGCTGATGATCTCTGCCAGCATCTCGGGGAACTCCACACTGAGGGATTTATTCACAAACGTGTAGAAACAGAAGTTGAGAAGTCCTTCCACCATCTGTGGACAAAATCAGAAATTCAACAGGGTTTTGTGCATGTTACACAAAATAGGGATAATACAGCGACCTCCAGTTAGCAACCTCCAGATACATTGAAAGCTACTGTAGGACATAGCTACACCATTGGACTGAATGTTGGTTTCTGTATCTAAAGCAATACTGACTGAAGCTTTGTTTGTAAAGATACTAGTTTATTTTCACTTAGGTTGGAAAAAGCTCCTAAACACCAACTAAAATTGTTAGCTTTGTGGGTTCCAAAACGACAGTACATAACACGGCTACGGCTACTGTCGCCTTCTAGGGAGGGTTTGTTATCACAACAGCAACTCAGGAACACAAGTAAATGCAGTTCAAAGAAACCGTGTGCAAGCCAAGCGTTTGTCACTGTGTTTGCGTACTTGAATAAAGAATGTTTCTGTGTGCTAATTGTAAGAAATCCCAGCTTACCTCCTGCATGGAGTCCAAGAGCTTAGTGAGCTGGTAGAACCTTTGCCAGTTCTGGCTGGAGTTTTCCTCTCGCTTCACGATGGCTTTTCCAAGCTCCTTGATGTATGACATGCGGATTTCATCAAACACAGCCTGACTTTTCAGCCCGTCCTTTGGTACTGTAAACACACCAGAAACAGGGTCAGGATGACATGCAACCGTTGCACAGAAGAAACTGTAATCAAGTCATTCCAATGAGAAACAATATATATCTTGTTTTAAAAAATGGTAGAATTCAGAAATGCTACAAAACCACTTACAACCTTAAAATGGTGTAAACAGATGAAAATGTGCAGTGCCACGCTTGCGTCAGGACGGACGTGGCGTGTTTACAGATTCCTGACTTGTAATTATTAGGTTAACGAAGACTTAATTAGTTTAAGAAGTTGTGCTGCTCTGACCTCCTTCACCTGATCTTTGTGACATCATGCAGGAAGCCAAACAACAGTGGCTGTTAAGTTCACACACATATTAGCCGGTCTGAAATTGTCTCCGCCAACGGACGACTGCAGTACATCAGAGGAGGTTGCGGCATCAGTTTTCGCAAACCCTTGCATTTTTCCCCTGCGACCGGCGCTGTATATAACCGTCGCATGTATAACGAAATATCAAACCAAGTAGCGTATCTTAAAACATTGATACACTTTTTAGGCAAAACTGAGTTCAAATTGTCTAACAACAAACATATTATTAATGCTTTGCAGTTCCTGTTGTTGACTACTCGGCTAGGGCACCTGTCTGAATGGCACGTGATGAAAATCATGCATTTTTTATTGTGACCTTCGTCTTCTATGTATCCATGTATCACAATTCTTCACTCATGATCTCATACGCATTCTTGATCACCGTATTAATATTAATTATGTGTGTAGCCACACTTGCAATTCCTGGAGAAGCATGTCAACTGAACAAGCACTAAACCCCGGCTTCTCTGTGTGGTACACAATATAAATGTAAAGTCAGTTTCACGAAAGAGATTTAAATCATCAAGTCTGTCACATTGGCAGTTGCTAATATCCAGTGCCACTTGTGCCACACCATTTTGGCTGTGACCCAGCGTGAACTCCAGCTTGTAGACACAGTAATTCAACGTCTAAAAAAATAAACTGTTGTGTGGTACATCCATCCACAACCAGCAAAAAAACTGTTTCAACTTTATATCAAATTCAAATCAAATTCAGTTTCCTTCTGAAGCGGTTTCACACCAGAGATATCGGAAAGTATGCAAAGGTGAGGGGAAGGCGAGTGCGTTTTACGTAACGCCATTCTTCCTGGTGACACCCGCTTTGGTGCTGTATCAGCCTGGGATTTGTGGCCTAGGGATATTGGATCTCAGCCCAGACAAACACTTAGACTCAACCGACCCTATGCAAAACGCGGCAGAGGTGGATAGTCTCAGTGGAATTATATCCTGATCTCTTATCAGATGAGTGCTGGATTTCAACACTGTGTCTGACGCACAAACACCGCAGTTCACCAGAAAGCTTAGCCAATTCTCGGTCTGTGTTTGAAATACTGGATTACTTACTGAAAACTAAATACCTTCTACTATCAAAGACCACCTGCTCCTTACAAACACGGCGCATTATGTAATGTTGAATGTTTCATTAAGTGGTAACATACTGGTGAAATGAAAAGTTAAGCGCATTGCATTGTGGGATATGGTTCAAAGTGCAGTGAGCTTTGTTGCATACTGCACTTTTGGCAAATTTAGTATGCCATCCAGATTCAATGCAATGTGCATACTGGACGCAGTTTAGATACTGCCTACTGCAGAAATGAGTAGTACAGTAGCATTCAACTTGTTTGTACACTTGAGACAAACTGTCCAAATTCATACAAATGCTAAAAAAAAACGCTTTACCCTGAGACCTTTTTTACTAATGCAAAAATAGCTAAATGGAAGCTGAGAAATTGCCTTAGAAATGAATGCCATTTTCATTCCTTTAAGAGGCAATTGAAGCGCATCCGAATGCAACCTTTTCCCATATCATTCTGGGCTTTGAAGACAATAAAAAATACTTTTTATGAGCCATTAAATCTGAATCACTGAAGTTTGGTAATGCATGGTAGTAAATAAACGAGAACAGAGCAACTTTTTTATGGATAAACAGATGACTGCAAAAACCTGTGACAAACCACAAGGATATATTCTGTAAGAAAATCTATAGAAGACTGTTCTTATGTCAGGGTTTTAATGGTCAAACGGTTTATTAGCTAAAAATGTTTTTTAAATTGCACTGATCACATGATTTGGGTGGACTAGCGATAGCAGAACAAAAATATGGACACAGAAATAGATGTTATTAGCATCTAAACTCTGCTAGCATCTAAAGACTGCTAGTGCTGTAAGGTGAATCATTTTAATAATGCAACTATACGTACCAGAGTAAACATACTGCCTGGACTAGTTAGCTAAGTCACTTAGTCATGTATTAGTTCAAAAAACTTAAATAGAATATGTATAAAATTAATAGATAATAATCATAGTGTAACACTGTTGAACCATTGTTGAATTTCAGATAAGCTACAGATTGACCTACCAGTTGATTCTCTCACTGGGCAACTAGCAGACTAGCATTATGACTAGCAGTCTTACCACATAGACAAACGTGTGACTGTTGGTACCTGTGCTGAGGAGCAGAAGAACTTTCATGCAGAGATACTCGTCGTAGGACACCTGCAGTCTGACCAGCTCATTGGTTATCTTCAGCATCTGGTTACACTGGTCACTCATATAAGGCAGCTTCATCCTCTCTCTTAACACACACACATATACACACACACAGATGCACACACCAATACACACACATATACACACACAGATGCACACACCAATGCACACACACACACAGAAGACTTAAAAATCAAACATAATAAAGAATTTAACCATACAAAATATTTTTTTATCTTTTTTTATTCCTCAGGTTTGGAATCATTACTTTAAACGACTAAATACCTAAATTAATCAAACTACAGCGTGTATCACTGTTCCAGCATCTAGACTTACAAGTAACAGATGGCATGACAGCTGTGAACAGTTATCCACAGGTGTTAAACTGGGATTCAGGTGGTAGGAATATCTAACAATTGAATGGTGACCCTGGTACCCCAGGGAATATGTTTGTAAAGACCTACATTGAAAGCCTTTTGTTGTGAAAGTCAAAAATTAAATGACTGATACAATTATGACATTACATTTAGATTTATTCATTTGGCAGACGTGTTTTATCCAAAGCGACTTACAGTAAATTTAAGGTATATATTTTTATCAGTACTTCAGTGTTACCCTGGGATCTTGTGTTCCCCTGGGATCGAACCCACAACCTTTGCGCTGCTAACGCTCTACCAGCTGAGCTACAGGAACACTAAACACATTAAGTGTTTGGTAATGAACTCACTCATTGATGACAAGGTCTGGGGCGAAACACAACATGCCTCCATTACACTGCTGGTAGGATCTCCATCCCAGACTGAAGGACATGAGGAAGAGCCAGGAACACTGCAGCAGCGTCATCTGGTCGTCCAGGTGCAGGTTTCTGAAGCCTTAGTGCAACAGACACAGAGACACACTGTATAGTAAACTCTACTGTAAATAACGATTCTGATAAGAACCAAATAGACTTTTATGGCCTGACACAAGAACCTTCTAAATGACTAACAGTAGGTTAACAGGTGAACAGTGAAGCTCTCGTGATCATAAAATGAATTGTCATAAGATTTATTATAAAAAGGACAATTATTTATGAAAAATTTTGTTTCTGTCACATAGTGCAAGACATTATTAAACCTTAAGAAGAAGTAAACTATTCATTTGGCAGTTTTTTTTTTTGCAAAGCAACTTGCAATACTTTGAATCCATTGTGGAAGTTTAGGACTGTAAAAATCCATCAACCTGGACCACCGTCGCAAATGTGTTGCTGGTCACTTTCCACCAGAAAATTAAACCAGTTTTATTGACCATTCAACAGTTTCATAGAACACCATGAGTACTGGTGCTTTAACAAAAATAAGCTGACCTGAGGGACCGTCAGGTATAAGAAACATCAGGAACATTTTTCAAAAACAGTTCTTGAAGGACACAGCTCCAAAGAATCTTTATTTTTACTTTGTTTTTGCTTAATTTTAAGACATAGTGAAAGCTGAAAAACTTTAAAATGGTTTGAATTACGGTTTTAGCCGTATGAATATTATACAACTGACATTGTTTCGGAAAGCTCTGATCTAACTTCATAATGACATTCTTCTGTTATTATTGGGTTCTAATTTGACATGATTTTATTGTTACCAAAATCAAAAACAACTTCTGTTCTTCTAGGCCGGTGTATTTCTACGCAATAATCATACTCGTCTTTTTTGACATCAAAACCTTTCTAGCACCAAAGGCCTTTTTTATGAAATCTGAGCAGAACAAATTTCTGCATCAATTGTTCGTATAATCATTCTTACATAAACTGTCGCAGTCAATTTCATCAATTAATTATAAACAGCAGACATATTCACTGCACAAGCAAACAGGGAGGACATTGCTTTATCTTTTAAGTTTCACATGCTTTTAAATGGTAACAGGAAATAGGCTGTCAAAAATGACATCATTTACTTATTTAGCCGAAATGGCAATACTGTATGTAAAAATGCTTTCTTCTGTTTTGCCTAAAAAGGGGAAACGAGTTGAGTTTGCTCAAGCGTGAGGTTATTACATAACTATGCTCCTCCAATCTCCCTGTTATACCCAACCAAAGCAGAGAAGAGGGTACATACTTATAGTGATTAGAAAATCATGTGCTTTTTTCTCACGGTATTGCTACAGTGTGGTACGGTGCAGGTATTGGTTGCCACTTGACAGTAATTAGACACTGACACTGTGTTCTAACCAGATGCAATGTGACAAGTTTCCAGATCGAATTTGTCTGTCCACACAGAAAGCAGAACTGCAGTGTGATGCAACACAATCACGGCCAATCAAAAACAAGGGTCAACAATTATGTTGGATGGGGGCCAGTGTGAGTTTCAGAGCCAGCTAACAAAACTGCCCTATCAGGCCAGTGCCAGTATCGTGCTGTTTGTATTTGTATTTGCTGATTATGTACAGTACATATTCTTCTATGTTAAAATCACATGCAAAAACCTATATACTGTTATTTCCCAGCAATAGGGTGTTTTTTCTGCAATGAGCCGGTCATAATATGATTACAGGTGTAACTTAAAAATTACTTTTTACCTCAATACAAATTTAACTATATAAAAATATTGTTCTGAAATACAAAAATCTTGCTTAAACAAACTGGTGCAAATACCGGCAGAGTAAAAATCCAGTATCTCTGAACTACTGGCCCAATTAGACCACCAAAAATCTATAATGTTATAAGTAGATTTCGTAATATGTCCCACATAGAACCAATTTTAGATCAATGTAATCTGACTGTCATGGGAATATGTTATAGCAACTGGTTAACTGCAGCTAGTCAGAACAAAAACTACACAGTTTATTTTCATAACATTTTAACCAGATCCTTTAAAAATAGTGCAACATTACAGATACTAGCTCATTAACCACCATTGATTAGAATAAAATAACATTCAGTTGATCAGGCCAGAGCTTCGAGACCAGAGCTGCAAATGAGGGCTTACCAGGAAGGGCTTTGGCCCATTTGACGGCGGAGACAACTTGACGGCCACCAAGGCGGTTGAGTGTCGTCATGAGACGGGTGGAGGTGTCCGGGATGGTGCTGTCGTAGCCGGCATATATGATTTCAGGCTCAATGGCTTTAAGCAGAGACAGCATGGTGGGCACCAGCTGGGGCATGGCCTTGGGTACCAGAGAGCACATGCGATCGTCGGGAGAAGCTTGATCGTTCGATGTCGACTGACCCCTTAACCGCAGCAGCTTCTTGTTTTTACGAGCTAAAATAAAGGGGGAAAATGTGATTGATCATTGTTTAGTGATCATACATTATTCAATGAAAACTACATACATCTAAAAACAGACACAGCTGAATAATGAAAACAACGTAAGGAGCTTACAGTTAAAAAACTTGATTCTTTTCCAAAAAATGTCTTAAGGTAAACTTTGAAGCTTGTTTTAAAATACTTTTTTCTTGAGGCTTTGTTGCCACTTAAGGTTTTATAAATGGGTCACTGATGAATAAGGATAATAACAAGGTCTGCGAAGATGATTAAATCGAAGATGAAGAAAAAGTTACTTATCACTTATCTGAAAGTTTGTTATATATGTTATATATATTTTAATAATTGAGTTTTAAAGCATCAGGTGGTTAAGCAGTTGAAAGTGTGTGTATGTGTGTACACACACACACACAAACACACAAACATATATATAATGTATATATGTATGTGTATATACATACACTACATATACAATGTAGGGTACAATATAACATTTTCTCTACCCTGTCTTAGAGTACATCATTTATTTAAAGAAAAAAAAGCACCAAAAGTGCAAGTGCTTCCTTTAAGAAGTTTTACAATCTCAGGAAATTACACCACCGCAACATTTCTGACCACAAATTGACTTAAATTCAGTTCATACAAAAGGTGTATGTTTTATGCTTTTCCCAATAAATATCCAGGCCTGTTAATGTAATGACCAAATACACAGCTTGCTCCACACTGAAGACAATGTTCTTACGTACAATATCTGCATGATAAAAATGTGTGTGTGCTGTGTTTTCATTTATTGTGAATTCAAGCAATTAATTAGCAAGGCTGTTTTCTTTTCACATTAACAATCAGGCTAAGATTAAAGTAATCGCAAAATAATTATCAAACAATAACACTGATAGTTGAAATAAAGAATTATAGTATTGTCATCTTTATATAGTAAATAGTACTCACATATAGTATTATATAATGTAGTATTATATAGTTTGACATCTGCCATTTATCAGTGCAATACAGAAACTATAGAATTCATGTATTTATAAGCAGATATGTTGGATGTGTGAATACCTACTGATGGGTTTCTGTCAGTAAAAACACTCGCATGTTCTTTTGATTGAGAGCTTACATCAAACACAATGTCATTCTGTCCCACATTTTTAATTTTCAACCGTAAATGTTTCTATGGCAACTAAAAGCCTCTGTGGTAGAACCCCAGATTTAGTTTGCAGCGACTGCATCAAGGTCCTTTTTTCTGTTTGGTGCTTCACGCATATAAATCATACACAATTTTACAGCCATTGCGACTGGATGGATGTGAATCCAGTGTGGATGTGAATGTGGTTCATTATGTTTTGTGCGTGAGGAATAATCAGCACGGATAGTCCTCGGTTAAATTGTTTCCACCACCTACTTAAAACAGTGCTGGAAAAAATGTGTTTAGCAGAAAAAGCACAGTGGTGACAGAGGTGGAAATCTAGAACTATTAACAAACATACTGATGTTTGGTTCTGCTAATGGTTCTGGAATCTTCTGCTGATGTGGACGGAACACAGAAATACTTTAGAGTATATACACAGAGAAATACACAAAAATAATCTACAGAGACACAACAAAATGATGTCTTATAGTTATAACCTTGCACTCTTTCTACTGTAAAGAATTACTACTATGCTAGAATCACCCACAACTGAGAATGCTGCCATTATTTCCTCACCTCTGTCAGGCAATATGTAATTGAATAGGCATGACAGTTGTGGATACTATAAACTGTTGCATGGAGGACCTCTGAGAAAACTCTTACCAAAACAATCTCCTCAAGTTCTAGAGTCAAAACAACAAGATAGGTTCGAAAAAACAAGAGGGTGAGTAAATTGTTAAGGTATTTTTATTAGTGGGAATACCTGGAATTGTTAAATTTCTTAAAATTTTCATTCCTTGTTGTGAACTGAAGCTAAATGAGGGGCAGGGGGATGTAAATCAGTCAACATGGCAACCGACTTCTACCAAAGTCTACCAAACAGACTTCCTCTTGTCAGTCTACCAAAGTTTCCTCACCTTCCAGGTTCATGCCAGCCTGAAGACATTTGCGGAAACGGCAAGCTGGGCAGTTTTTCCTCCTGATCTTATCGATGATGCAATCGTTTCTCCCGGCGCAGAGATAGTTGTGCTGTCCTGAGAAGAACAAAGGTGATTATGTGCAAATTAAGAAAGATTTTACGAACATCATCTAAAGTAATACAGCTATAGACAAGCATTACTGTTAGGAGTTCCTATTACATTATAGGAGGCAATACTGTAAATACAGCAGAGAAGTGCAACTACATTGACACTGGGCTGTTTATGATTGTGTGAGCTGTGTTGTGCAGCTCTTGCTAAACTTAACTGAAACTTAAGCTTAAACTAATTAGGCTAAGTGTTGTGTTTAGAAGTAAAGGCATCCGAATGCAATGACAGGATGTCCCACTTGCCTGACAAACAATGCATGCGTTCATGTGTTGGAGGAGGCGTGGCTTTGAAAAACGATCTGAAGAGATTGTGGGATCTTGCGTTTTCAAATCTAGCTTGCTATCAGTAGCCTCTGTGAAGCTGCCTACCATACTTTAAATAGATTAAATTACATCTAAATTTAAATTCTTTTAGAAAGTCATTTTTGTTATTTTTTGGGGTGGAAAATAGGGCAATTAAGATAAGATAAAGATAAAATCCTGTTGCTTTTAAAATATTGGGTAGGCACTAAAACTCATTTTAGAACAGTCACAGCTATTAATGTTTTTTTCAGAAAACACACAATCCCAGTGGCACTTTGATTTACTCTCTCTGATGTTGTTTCAGTTCTGTACTATTGCACAAAATTACATGTCGCATGACGACAAATGATGACAAAATGTTCTTTTTTGGTGGACTTTTCTCCCAATAAAACATTCTAGCTAATGCTCTACATATGCTAATAAGACCATCCCATTTACATTTAAGCCAAAAATGCTTAATGGGTTAATATGTAGACCTCATCCAAACTCCAACAGATGACTATTCATACAATCTCAGTCTATCTACTGCCAAAAACTCAGTCAGAGACCTTGAATTATTCCTCCATTTGGTGTGCAGAACATGCCATTCAACCTTCTGCACTGATCAACTTGCAGAATTGTTCATTTTGCATATCAAAGCATTTAGTGGCCACCTACACACTGCAAAATTTGACATCTGTCTGTCTCGACAGTAGTTGTTTTAGGCTGCCCTGTGGTCTAACCGTTACCATACAATCCAGACAGGGTGCCCTGTTTAAAAGCAGTCACTTAGCATGCACTCACAAAAACAGCTTCTCTGCTAGCAACAGCTGGCTAAATATTTCTCAATGAGAAAATGTATTTAATTGCTAATATTAATGTATTAATACTAACACTAATGCATCAGAGGTACTAAACCCAGCAATAATAACTTTATTTTAAACTTAAAATAAACTTAAACTTAATAAATTATAACTTATTTTAATGAACCCAGTTATCTGTGGTAAGTTAACTATTGGGTGTTACATAACACGGTATCAAACATACAATTTCACCGAACTGAAGCTAATGTTACCCTATATTTAATGGAAAGTCTCTACTTCCTATATAATGCTACTTTGACACTGGTCAATAAATGGATTATCTAAATGTACCTGAATTTATTTAGCAGTTATTGTAGTTCAGTACACCAGTGCTTTTTCTGATGGTACATAACAGAGCTCTGAATACTGGTTGCCTTTAAACTAAATAGACAGTCCTGGGCTCAGGCAAAGCTGTGCGAGTAAAAAAAAAACAAACACAAAGAGAATTTATCTCTGTTCCCCAGAGCACTGCTCAGCGCCCCAACATGTGCAGCAAGCTTACAGCACAGCGACTACAAAGTGTCTTAAGTCACATCAATAAAGAAACAGTCATACAGCAATATAGAGGAACTAATAGAGGTGCAAGCGAACACAAGTGAGGTGCAATTGTGATGGCAGTCAGAATGCAGACTGGTGACTAATAACTAGTGCAGTTAACATGCGTGTGGGCAGGGTCAGAAACTAACCTGGACTTGGGGCAAATATGGAAAAAAGTTCCAAAATGTGAATTTCTAATACCTGTTAGATGCTAATAGCTAATGTGTTATGATATCTCAATCTGTGATTAACAGTATTTATTGTATAACATTTATTATCTTTCTGCAGATGTCTGTATTTGACATGTAGTCATCTGGTTTCTTCAATCACTAAGATAACTGCTGATTATGCAACATTTTGTTGTTATAACAAAAACAATGAACTTTTTATAATGAATGTAAAACACTCCCAGTAACTTGAAGCAGCAGTTATTTATACCTGCTTTGACAGAGAACAGAAGCTGTCCAGTCTTACGGAGTGTTTATTGTGTTGTATTGTATGGTGTGCATTATTTACAGCAATTTCTGTCACGGAAAAAATTGTTAAGTAATTGATTCAGTTGTTTTGTCAAACACACTGTTTGCTTTTGCACATTTGGCAAAACATGTTCTGACAGGTAATGTCTCTAAAAAAAATGTCTCTAAAAAAAATAAGGGGCCAAACTTTGCCCCTTAGTAAAGGAAGTTAATTTCTGACACCGGGGTGAGGGGCGCATTGAAACTGAAAGCAAAAGCATTATTAAAGGTGAATTTATTTACCATCTGTGTTTTGTCGTGCTCTCCATCCTTCACCATTCCAACCGAAGAATAAAGGGAAGAGAAACAAAAATAACAGATATAAATGTTTCAAGTGCTAAAGAAACAGCTCACTTCATTGTAATATTACATAATATTGACAAAATGTAAAATCGGTAGGAGAAACTATTCGATTCAGTTTGTCAAGAGATACGAAGACCCTCATATGAAGAATCCTTTATGCAGGAAACATTCATATCTGTTATTTTTGTGGTAAAGGGCCAAGATTATTTTTTCATTTTAAATGTTGCCTATCCCGGTTTCTTGCACCGAAAACAATTGAGTAATTTGGTTTTGACCACAATCCGGCAATTTTTTTAAATATTATTAGTGTGTTTGTGTTACTGAGAGAAACAAATCCCAACATTGAAAAATGAGGGTAGTGTTACCTAGTGAAATGTTGTAGAGCATTGCATTAGCAGTGCAAAATGTGTTTGTTCGATTGCCAAGGAACAAATACTGATAAAATGTCTACCTGTGTAGCTTTGTGCCAAATGCATAAATATGAATGCAAATGACGCAGAACTTTAAAGGGAAACTATTCTGCATAAGTTTTAACCATCTTGACTAATGCTTAACTAGCTGTCTTGGCAAGTTTAAACTGTTGCTTTGCCATGACAGCAGTTGACCTAAAAACTAAAGGGAGGACAGTTTAAGCTAATGCCTGCTGTCTCACCTCCGACAGCAATGCTGAGAACGCAACAGACACCTGCATACAATAAAAACATTTGCATAGCCAGAAGTATTTGCATGTATGTGTGTACAGCATGTCACCTTACAATGGTATGACCATCTGTCTCTGACCGTTACAATGAAACAGGCTTTTAAATGTACTAGAGCCTGTTATATATATATATACAGTACATGATACTGTACTGGACACCTTCTCATTTCTTTATTTTCATGACCGTTTACATTGTAGATTTTGACTGAAGGCATCAAAACTTTATTGAACACGTGGAATTATGTACTTTAAAAAAGCTTTGATGATAAGTTTTATATTTTAGATTCCTTAAAGTAGCCACCCTTTGCTTTTTGGACATTGCTGCAAACCCTCAGTGTTCTCTTAATGAGCTTAATGAGGAAGTCACCTGAAATGGTTTTTGCTTAACAGGTGTGCCTTGTCAGGGTTACTTAGTGGAATTTCTTTCCTTATTTATTGGGTTGGGACCATCAGTTGTGTTGTAGAGAAGTCAAGTTGATATACAACCAACAGCCCTATTAGACAACTTGGAATTGATATTATGGCAAGAACAAATCAGCTAAGCAAAGAGAAATGAGTGGCCATCATTACTTTAAGAAATAAAGGTCAGTCAGTTCGGAAAATTGCAAATTCTTTGAATGTGCCCCCAAGTGGAGTTGCAAACACCATCAGCCGCTACAATGAAACTGGATCACATGAGGACCGACCCAGGAAAGGAAGACCCAGAGTCACCTCTGCTGCTGATGATAAGTTCATCCGAGTCACCAGCCTCAGAAATCGTAAATTAACAGCATCTCAGATTAGAGACCAGATAAGATTAATCTTATCTGGTTTCTATATGAACCATAGGTTACATAATTTACATTGTTTATTTAAGTCAATTATATATAAATAAGTCTGATTTTTCATGATCAGGTGGCGGTATTTAAGATAGTTAGTCACTTAGTGTTAAACAGATTTAATCTCTGATTACGTAATCAGGTAAACCTTAGTGGTAAAGTTGCCACATAAGACATAAGCATGATAATTCAAACAATGATGACTAAATAACCAACATAAGACTAATGGGACCAGCAAGAATTGCAATATTCAATATAGCAAGAATTGGGTTCATTTCTAACAAAAAACATGAATTCCACCATGCATGCGCATCTTAACTGTGAAACCATATTGAATCTGGTAATTTGCTGAATTGGATTTAGTTTAAAAAATCAGTAACTCTCAGCTGCTGGGTCACAAGCCAAAAATGGGTCACAAAAATGTTCTGTTTGGGTCAGACAGTAGAGAAAACATGCAGTCTGTTAGAATGCAAGCTTATTGGCTTTTTAAAGGGGAAAAAGCACTTTTCGATCTTTTGCGTGACAGGCTCTCATTCTCAAAAACAAAACTAAAAAAATGACTAAATTAATTCTGTGTTGACATGCGGTACGGATAAACATGGGTTGTGCCGAGCACAGTGTGTTTGGTTCAGAATTACTGGGCTGCAGACAGCCTTAAAACAATCTTAAAGAGAAATCTATAAACCAAAATTGTCAATTTTCTTATTTAGTCTGTCATGTTCAAAAATGTTCGTATTGTTGGGTTTATGCACTTTGTGGTAAAATGAAATTTTAATGTTAGCTTTTAAGAACATTTTTGTTCACTTTGGTGTAAACAATTTTAGTATCATTTTGAGTCAATGCTTAATGTCCAATGCAAAATCTGCGTTCGGAAGCAAAACTACCCATCAAAATCGGAGAAAAGCCATGACTGAATCGGCCAAAAGAGTTTGTGATGCGAGTGTATGCCGGCTCAGTTTATGTATTAGTATGTGTCAGATGAAATCTTGTCAGGAAGCCTAGCTTTTTTTTTATTTTCCAAGTCACACTCCAACAGTGAAATCTTTCATTTCACACCTCTGTAGAAAACCACACTATGATTCAAGCATTGATTTTTATTTTTCTTCGATTGCCTGAGGCCCACCTGATCATTTGTCTGCAAAACTTTTTAGAACCCAGTAACTGATGGAGTAGATCATACAGGAATTATTCAGAATATAACGACTGGAGCCACTGTCTGGTTGGAAAATGAGTGCTGATGACTTCATTTAAACATAAATTAGCTTCTCTGTTTTCCTGAAGAAGCTACAAAAAACTTCATATTAAAGAAGAATTTCTAGCAAAAATTGAAGTTCTGTCATTTTTTTATCACTATTGTTCTGCTTCCAAATCAATGTGAAGCTATTTTTCCACAGAATACAAATGTAAAATGTTTGTCAATTTTTACGCAGGTCTTGTATTCATAGTAATCACAGGCTATCAAACTCCAATAAAAAAATATATATTTTATATAATTATACATGAGGTTCCTATGACTTGTTGTAAGGTTTGTAAAAGTGCAGTTTTTTGAAGCCATATGACAGTTTTGTGTGAAAACCAGTGTGTGAAAGCCTATGTGCCGTAAACCGAAAACACTCTTTAAATCATGCATCACACCAACCATTCTTCAAAACCACTTAAAACACTCATCCCCATATTCTCTGCATCATTTACTGCATGATAAAATGAGATACAGTGCATTATCTGTCCAATGCCGTCCACTAAGTCATGCTGCAGTAGAGGATAGATGAAAGTGTGTTTGTGATATTGGCTCACCCTCTACGGCTCTTTTGAAGAAAACCTTGCAGCTGCCGCAGGTGAGGACCCCGTAATGGCATCCCGAGGCCTCGTCTGAGCACACCAGGCAGATCTTATGGATGCTGGTGCCAGGCTTGACTGATCCGGATGCACTGGAGCTGCTCACCTCAGGCCTCCCCAAAGAACTAGATAGCAACCAAAAACAGAAACACAGGAGTTGAGACTTTTTGATGACCTCAGTACATTCAGTACATGTATATGGTCCTAAAATGTTGTCTGATATGTTAACATTAACACTGACAGGAAGTCCCTGGCATGCGTGCTTCAGGAACGCAACCATTATAAATACACATTAAGCAACCATATAAATTTCTTTACATACTCTCAAATGTAAATTCTACAGCCTACCTCCTGTAATATCATTCATTCAATTAGACAGGCATATACTTGTAAATTAAAAATTACATACTGACCATGACTATAAGCATCTGTAATTATAGTTTGCATTACTGACTTGTAAAGCAGAACTTTGAACAGTTGTGAATTACTGCACTTGCTTGTAATGTGTGTAAACTGTATGTCTTGTGGCATATGTGTTATGTGCCATAAATGTTTGTTACATGAGTCAGGAATGTTTGAAACAGTAGTTTATTTACCCCATAATATAGGAGAAAAATAACATTTTTATAATATATTTTTGTTATAAGTAATTGGCGACAACCTCTGACATCAACAATACAAAATGTGGAAAAGTATTTATTCCTGCATTTGTGTGTGTAATATGTAAAATGTAATATGTAAACATCTAAATAACTTTAAAGAATTTGGTAATTTGTAAATCACGTAAAAAAAAAATACTGTTTTTCCCTTGCAACCATGTCACGAAAAACTGCAACCTGATTCTTGGTCAGTTGAAAACCACTTTACAGACTCTGTAAAGTATTTGGAAGTCATTCACAACAAGCATTTCAAATCCAGTTCTACCAAACTAATCATCTAAGTTACAATAATATAGAATGAATAATAAAGTTGTGTAACAGCTGGCTGTCAGGGCAGATATCGAGGTACACCATAAAAGACAAAGGCCGTGGAAACTCTGCTGTTATGAATATGTTTGTACATCTGATGGAAAAGTAATTGGCACACAACATCAGTATAACTTAGAGAACAAGGTTTTGGTGTCATTTGAATGGCTGAAGCGAATGCTTTCCAGTACATCACAAACCACCAGTGTTGCATGTCAGACTTCTGAATATTGGCAAATCTGGTGCAGAGTATTTCTCTCCAGCTGACGGAACCACCAGTTGTCTGATCAAGCCTTATCGCAAACAATCATACATTCGTTCACTGTGTACTTGTTTTTATGCCTTCCAAAGATAAACATCTCGCTTTCGTGATGTATTAAACATATAACTATGGTAACACATAACAGATCAAAGCTCATCAAAAAAAAGTTTTGTAAACATTTTTTGTAATAATGTTTTGATTGTATGTTACTGCAATAATTTTCAGCTACTACAGCAAAATAAATTTTATAAATTTTGTTTAAGAAAACGTCACATTCAATTTAAAATACTTTGTTTTTGTAAATCATAAAAATGCACAGCTAAATAAAGTATCATATTATGTAATGGGGTAAACATACTGGTAAACATATTGGCAACATATATACAGTAAACATATTGGCAGTGTAAGTACAACGCTGAAGTACTGGACATCTGAAATCAATGATACACACTCATAAAGCAACACTAGCTCACTGTAGCTAGCAGTGTGTAGCTAGCTCTCCTAAAATAGCTCATTAACCACAAATAAAAAAAACTAGAAATTTCACAGAAGTCAGCCATTGAAAGTGAAAGCAGTGGATATCAAAAGATCAGGCCGTCTCAACATGCCACATATGTGTTGGCCATGTAAACAACTGTGAGACAACTAACTAGCAACTGGCAACAGATGCTTAGGACAGCTAATGATCATTGTCGGCATAGTGCCACAATGTCAATGGTAATTGGCTACCGCTGGCAAATTTCACTGTCAACATACAGCTTCATTGTGCTGGTTTTCCACTTTGATGATCAGTTTTTTGGTGTTGCGTATCTCTGACATATATGACACCTACTCGTGTAACCAGATCTGTCTTACTGGTTATCCAACATGCCACACACTGCCATATTTAGCTCCCATCTGCACAAACACATTAAGCCGTTTGTCAGCTGATTGGCAGACTATTCAAAGCAGACATGTTCATAATTACAAATGAGTAATACCTTTACGCCCATTTAAAGAACTACAATAATTGGGATAGTGGTTTCAGTTGTCAGAATACTGTAATACCAAGCCCCATGTTTAGCTCTCGAGAATGTTTGTCTTCTAATACAGGGCACCAGCCAAAGATGTCGGGCCTAAAGTTAGGTTGCGGTTAGACAAGAAGGGTCACTAGAAAGATGACACTGGTAATAAACTAGCAGGGCAGTCTGGACATCAGATGTCAGCCAAAATCACTCACGCTGTGTAATGAGATGTGATGTGAATTTTTTTGTATCTTAATGCGTAAGTCACAGGACACTTTGATAGATTTTTCTCGTTATTTTAGAGATGTCACTGTATTCTTGTGCTATGGTAAATATAGTACTAGTTGTTGATTAAAATAAAAGCATGTAAAATGTAAATAAAATGATTAGTAAACAAAACAATTATGTCTGTCAAAGGTAAAATGGTAAAGCATGCAATTCAATGTTAAATAAATGCTGTTTATTTTCAACATTACTAACCAAGGTGTTCCCCAACATTATGTAACCCACAGTTAACGTGGTAATTTAATTCTGTTTAGTTTAATTTCTTAAATGTTATTTGTATTTCCATGTTTTATTCCATGTTTATGTTGTAATTTGCAGTGTTTTAATTCAATGTCAGTCAGTCTCTATTATATGTATTGTTTTGTTAGGCTGTTTTGTTTTAGGCTGTCTTTAATTGCAACAGCAACCATTCTCATATAAAGTGCATCGAATAAAAAGTTATAAACACAAGGGCAGCCATAATCGTAACCTTGATTCATTCAGTGTTTCAGACTAATCATTTAGTACCAGTTGCTGCCCAATCAAGTAATGACTAATGGAGTCAGACCCTCAGAGGCTGCCAAACAGAGAGGTTGCGCTCGCCATGTTTGTTTATTTTTCCCTGTGGGATTTTGGGTTGTCGATTTGAGCTCCATCCAGCAGGTGGTGTGTAACTGTCTGCTCTCCCGCTTCCTCGGCGCTTGCACAACAGTTGTTCAGAACCTCAGATGTTCTCTGCATAAACACGCACCGCTCAACACTGTGAGAATGCAGTTCGGCGACCTCAGGGAACATTTGCCGCCCACACTCTCGTAGACCAACCAGAAACATGATATGATGATAACCTACTACTGAAGCACTCGCCAAACACTTCAACTTTAAACCTACAATACTGATGTGTTATTAACTACTGACATGTTTTGGTTCCGGTCTGGTTAACAAATTGCAAATTCATTTGTGCTTATTTATTTATTTTAACTATGTTCTGCTCTAAAACATTGGATTGTACTTGTACTAATGTTTGTACTGTTCTTTTGGCAGTTTTTTGGCAGCAGTTTGGCAGGGCTGTATGGCATGACATGCAATGCTAGAATTGTGTCAACCACTGAGATTTGCTACATAGTGTATGAGAATTTGAAACACTTAGTAGAAAATAATATTGTCTATGTTATATCATTATATAAAACATTTTCCACATCAATCACAACAAAAACACAATGAAATAACTATAACGCAGTAGAACGAAAATCGTATACATGTAAACAAGTCTTAGATGCAAGTGCCATGTGTTTAAAAAGTTATAATTACTTTAGCCTTTTCCCTGAAGCAAAATGTCTGACATGAACAGTCCCTTAAATAACCTACTAATGTGCAAAAACAATATGAGACCACTTTTACAAGATTCTGTTTCATTTCATGGAGCAACGCTGCACAAAACACTGGAAAACTCATTCAATTCAATTTTTTTAAATAAATGTATTTACTTGAGAAGCTAAACCGTTTAAGATAAGACATTGTTTTAAAGATTATGTTTGTTTTTGTTTCCTTCTTGCATAAACCTCATTCAATGTTTGTTAGATTTATTCGCAATGGCATCTGGGTGAAAACAAACATCAAAATTTCAAACTTTCAAAATCTGGAGAATTGCTCTAAAAGGTCTTAATTTCTTACCCAATTTTGCTCAAAGTGCATTTAAAAGTCTTAGTATAGGGATACTTGGACATTTTTATTGAAAACATGTCAAAACAGTGTTTAAGACACACTTTTCTGCTGTGTCCTTGACATTGCTAAATAAAGAGCTAATAAAATATCAGTTTTTGGCTAAACAGAGGGTCCATTAGCACTGAGAGTTCACGCCCAGCAGGAAAGACCAGTTTCATAACAATCATGTTGCTACACAAAACTCAAGCTACGTCCCATTAATCACAGTTCCAGTGACCACACAGGTCAAAGATCCTGTGTGATTCAGTCTATCATTTATAATCTTTAAGACAGACTGACAAAATGTACACAGTTGTTTAATAGCTCCTAATACAGCTAATAATTGGTCACTAATCTGTGTCACACAGATATCATGTGTGCTGCTGCAGAGACAGGCACTTATGTCACCCTGAGGAAAAACCCATGAGTTCTTCAGGGTTCTCATAGGCTGATGTGCTGGAGTTTTCTCTGGCTGTAAAGTCCAGCCCTCTCTTCCTCCTCCTCGCTCACTCACTCACTCACTCACTCCAGCACCAAGGTGCTTACATAATACCCCAACTGCCGCCTGCAGAGCTTTAGCTTGGCCAACTGCATCCTGCTCCACACATGAGGAGTAAAGGAGGTCACGTGGATCATGGAATAATCCCAGCTCTAGCCAGAGAAAATCAAAGGCACATATGGATTTTTCCCCTCTCTCTCTTTGTGCCCTTGTATTTGTTTTTTTCTTTTCTGTTGCAGAGAACTGGTGCCATTTACTCCCACTGATGTGATGATGCACTGATTTATAAAATAACATAGTGCTGAAGTGTTACAGTATGAATAATTGAACATGAATAATGTCCAAACTCAATGCTGTATGCGGTTTAGTTGTTACGAAATCGGAAGCAGCTTCACACAACGTTTTTATGCTCCAAACCAAAACAAACTAGGAACTGTTGTTTCATCTTAAATAACTTTGCGCCAAAACCTCTTGCAGTTTCAGACGAATATAAATTGTTACCCTGTTACACTGACCAGTTTTCTGTATATTTTGGTCTGAAATGATTCAATTTCCTCCACTACAACTAAAAACCAAGCATGGCACATTTTACAGCTAATTTAATTTTCTGCTAAAACGAAGCTGTTGGGCGCAGATGCAAAGCCTGTCTATTGAAAACTGTTTTGTTGGCTGAACGATACAAAACAGGATACACACCAGTTCAACCTAATAAACAGACTGTACCTCCATCCCTCAAAGCCTCGTTTCATTCGCGTAAAATGAAATGTGCCATCTGGCGACCGAGGTCGACGGCTAGCTAAACAAATTCACATTACCAATGCAGCTCGTAAGGTCTCGAGAGGCTCTGAGGAGAAAAGAACTTCGGCTTCCTCTCGTGTTGACGTTTGCACGTTTTATGTTCATTCTCGTTGGCCAATAAAGGATGATTAGCCAAACTTACCACGTTTCTCATTACCTCTAATTTCCACTGAGGCTGCCAGCAGAACACCGAGCCTTCATGCTGCAGAAAGAATGGCTTCTCTCGCGGCTAAATATGACACCATTTGTCATTCATTACCATTTCTTTAAGGGCACACAGTGTCCTAAAAGCCATTGTGCATGACCTTAACCAATGAATTATCCATTCTATAAGTTAATAAATATGCGTCTTGCTAAGCTCTGTAACATTTACGCTTTTAAAGCAGGGAGAACAGCATTTGTAGGCCCGGAGCTTAAGGAAAGCACGGCAATGGTTCCACAGTGTCCCTTCTGTGTGGCCAATCTGTGTTTGGAACACAGAATAATGAATTCTCTGTTTCCTTTACAGCCTTAGAATATCATTTGGGCTTGTCGGTGACAAGCATCTGACCCTGCTCTTGCTAAACTATTTTGGGACCAAACTCTCTGGATGTCTGAATCATCTGAAGAGATGGCATTCACTGGCAGGGTGTCCTTCGCATATATAACGCTAGGTGAAAGATCTTTGGATGGGATGAGGTAGACAATAAGTCTTGCTCTCATCACACGTGTACTGTACTGTACGTGCCCTGTGTTTACCACAAACTACAAGGTCATATATTAAGTCCTAAAAAAGATGCCTTTATGTTGCTAACTTCTTAGTAAACAACCCTAGGCAACTTAAGTTTATAAGTAAATAATTAACTACTGCAACTTTTTCTATCTGCAAAACTTGTTTTAAAAATAGCAAGCATACAAACAGAAAAGCTTTTTAAAAAAAGGTGAAAATGTGTTGTGGTGGTATTTTTTGCCATTTTTGGTTTAATCAGGATTGCACTTTAGTTTTGAATGGCCAACAAAACATTAATATCTAAACTTATATGGGAGATTCTACATAGATATATGTGCCCACAAAAAAACTGAAAATGTTATATTTCACCTTTTATGTAAAAATACACCTAAAATATTTTATGAGACATGGCTGGGAAATATTCCTGTCATTGTTACACACAAAATGATCATATAAAAGACTTCAAATACATGCATTTCTATTGATATAGAATTCAAAGATTTTTAAAAAAATCTACATGATATGTACATGTAAGATATGTATTCTTTAGAGCTTTAAATACATTTTAAATGTATTTAAAGCTTATTGAATTTAGCTAATTGTGCAATTAGCACTTCATAACAAAATTAAGCTTTAAAAACAAAAGCCTAATAAAACATCAAAATATGCATCTGGCAACATGCTAAATGTTCCTGCAGAAAGGTCATATGCAAAGCGACACGTAGCTTATGTCACCGTTAAGCTAGTACACCCTATACTGCCCTGCTATCACTATAGAAAGTCCACTGTTCAGTCTGACTCATCAATCTTAAAGCGTCTGAAACACAGACTGAACGTGCACCATAAATTTAAAGCAGGAGCCAGAGACAGCAGAGGCTGCATAATGGCCTCAGCCTCCATTTTAGAGTCCTGAAACAGCAACAAGTCTCTTCAGACCAGCACGAGGTCTGTCAGGGTCCAAGCTGCGGAAGTGTCGGGGTCCCTGTACCTCCAAAACACTTTTCTGGAAGCTGAGGGCCTCATACGTGGGTTAATCTGACAAAGCGTTGAGGATGAGCATGTCAGATGAGCTGTTTCCTCACATTCCCCATAAAAATTCAAGCTTTGACATTTCCAAGGTTGTTTCTGTGGGCTGCGGTGACTCGTGTGTCGTTCCAGCTTCCAGTAAAAAGCAGGTTGACACCAAGGGGACGTTCAAGCGAAACTGCTTTTCGATACCACAGGGCAGCAATAAAAGAATGCACAGATCGGGTACAAAAAAGTCAATCAGATTACCGCCTGACACCTTCTCACTCTTAAAGCGGACGGATGGTTAGGGAGTCGATGGATGGTGCCATTTCTTTCCACATTATATGTGATTAGCTGTCATTTAGCACGCTAAACTGCAGCAAAGCTGATGGTAACACATTATTTGTCCACAGCTGACAGATTTTTTCTTTAGTTTTTTTCTCTTATAGTTGTTGTTTTCTGGCCCGGAGAATAAAGGCGGCAAATGAGCTGTGGTGATCTTCAGAGCCTTGCTAAAGAACAAATCTATGTTCAAAGATTTCAATCTAGGTTGGAAAACAAAGATGAAAAGTAAGAGCAGAAACATTGCAGACCAGCACAGATTGAGTAAACAATACTTGCAAAAACGAAACCTGCTTTCAGATGGCAAATTATAAAGCAAATTGCATTTAAATTGAGAAAAAAGCACAAAAACAAGTTTCTAAAAACATGCACTGCAACATTGGACAGTAAACATGAATGCATGGTGTGAGCAGAAAAGTGTAAAACTGAGATTTTGCTACACTGTTAACACTGCGGCAGACATACTTAACTTTCTATTAAAGGGCAGGGCTGCATGATGTTATTTATACATGAGAACATTAAGAAATACACAGCAGGATGTGTCCCAAAAGTGTTATTAAGGAGCGTTTGTTAGGCAAAAAACAAAGTGGAGGTTAGTTCCTTATGGTTTACAAAGAGCTACATACAGAACATACAGAATTCAACCAATGTGTGGTCATGGGTCAGTGGCTTTCAATGTGGCTCATCCAATCAGAATTAGACTTTGAACTATTCAGTATTGATACAGTATTATCAATTTTCAAGTGTTTCACAATGTGAATGTATTTTTCGCATTATTTTGCCTTTTTTTATTGCAAAACAAATACAAATGTTTTAAAATAATTAAACATGATTAAATTAGATTCAAAAATTATTTTAGAATGTATCAAAATTTTTTGCACAGAATGGTCAACAAAACTTATATTTCACCGTTTCAATTGACGATGTTCTGATTATGTGCTCTACTATCAGAATTAGACTTTCAACTAAAGTATTTCAACTGCCGTTACCAAAAAATCAGGAAGAGGATAAAACTCAGCAACAATTACACGCTTGAGCGGAAGAGTCTGCAATTTATAAATTCTTGGACACCTGCCATGGTTAAATGCAGTGCACCCAAAGAGGAGCGGCATCTTGCAGACAAAACTAGCGCCGTGTTTGCCTGGTCCAGCAACTGCGCAGTGTTTGTGATTCTAAAAACACTTGAAAACAAGGCAGCAAACACTGACACAGGGTGAAGGGGAACTGTTCAGAACTGTGAGGTGATACCGAGTGCCCAACTGTGATATTTTGTGTACAGAAAATGTGTTTAAAATGAAATGCTTTTTAAAATGTTGTGCGTTTAATATTCTTATGCATAATAATTAGGAGACGGTAAAGAAATTTTAGGCACAAACAATCCATGCAATTAATTTGTTGTGACAAAAACAACTGATTTAAAATGAGTTAACTACCTCAGTTTGATCTGCCAACTACCCTTAAATTCTTCATTTATTTACTCACCCTCATGTCATTTCAAACCTGTATGACTTTTGCTCTGAGGAACACAAAAAAAGATAGTTTGAAGTACGCTGGTAAACAAACAACAGTGGCACCCATTGACTTCCATTGTAAGGACACAAAACTACAGAGACATTTCTCAAAATGTATGTGAATGAAAAGTCATACAGCTTTGGAATGACATGAGGGTGAATAAATGATGCAATTGTCTTTTAATTTGGGTGTCCAAATACAATATAAACTTGTACTACAACATATACAAAAATACAGTTAACAATTAAAACATGAAGGGGATGTAAGATAGACACAAAGCATCCAATCACAGTTCACTTTCGTCTCGTTTAGGAGCCCACTTATCTATAATGACACAATAATAAACCAGCATGCAGCTAAGTGCGTAAAAACGTAATCAAATAATGGAACAGCAGTCTCACTGAAACAACAAGGAATAAATTAGAATCTCATTTAGCATTTACAAATGTCCTCAAACAAAACTTTTGAATATGTTTTAAAGATCCAATGCCTCCATGCAAATTTTGGCAAATCAGGGCCCATTCTATTCCGTTGTCGCTGTCTGGGGCACTAGACTTAAGTGGATCTAGTCAAAGTTGCTAAACCACAAATGGCCAAAACACTTGCAATTTACTGGGAATGTAGCGGCCATGGCACCTTTATAGCACAGTTCATTACAGTAGTATTGCTTGTATTATAGTAGTAAAATACTTGTAAATACTAGTAAAGTAGTATTGTGAATTTTACCAGTATATTAACTAGCTGTAGTATATACAACTAAATATAGTTATACGGGCAGGGCACTTAAACTTTATTCAAAACTTTGCCTGCGAAATGAAACCAAAACAGAAAGTAAAACTAATACTAAATAATAGGTTATTTATATTAACCCTTCTAACTTTATCTCTCATACAACAACTGAACAAGTAAGTGTTTATAATGAAAGATTTAGTTAAGCTAACATATGGGGTTGTTTGCATCTTTCAGTGGAATTTTCACATTGATTTCGTTGCTTTTGCTCGCTGTAAACATGTGAGGAGCACCAGGGGTGCCAAGCGGCCCACCTGGCATGCCCTCAGGAAGTGCAGTAAAATGCAGGAAGTTTCTGTTCTCATCTGTCCTGAAATAGGCTGGAAGCATTTACACACCTGTAATCAACACGTGTTTGTGCAGACAACAGACCATTAGGCCTCAAAATACTATTAATGAATAATGGCGGCATTCCGCTTGCAACAGTCATGAAAAGGATTTTTTGGAAGTGACGGGTCAGACCGAGAGGAAATGGAAGTTCTTTGGAAGACGTCAAGCTGTAACATTTTAATGTGTGTGCCTCTATCTACCCTTGAATACGAGTCTCTGAAGAGCCGAAAGCAAGAAAAACACATATTAACAGCCAAACCGCCACTGAAACACTTGCTGTACAAAAACAGCAACTGTACTTGTACATTGTCACAGTCTAAAGTACAGGATATTAATCTGGTAATTCTGTAGAATTATTGAAACCAAATTGAAGGAAAACATAGGTTTAATTATATGTTTTTAGCCACATTTCGCTGGAGCATCCCACAGCTGTTGTTTATGAGGGAAACTCAGACCACAGTCAAGTTTAGAGTCATGTTACAGTCCCAGGCTGTATGTTAGTTTTCATACAACCCCCCTAGGGAACATGAAAAATAAGCAACATTCTCATTTCTGCACATTAAAGTCAAGATGTTTGCCTGAAATAGGGCTGTCACGATTTTGGTGACAATTATTTGTCAATTTAAGGCAGTTTAAGTCAGTTTTACAATATTTATATTTAAGTATTTTGTCAGCCTCTTTTATTGCAGTTGCACGAAACCTCAACAGGAAGAGGAGGGTACAGGAAATACCCTCCATCATGCATCACATCAACACCATGTATGTTTTCAGATTATGATGTAATGTTTCCTTCCATCACATATGACTTAAAGGGACAGTTCACCTGAAAATAAAAATTCTTCCATAATTTACTCAGCCTCATGTCATTTGTTTTATTTTTTTTTGCTGCTAAGGAACACAAAAGATGATATTTTGGAGGATGTTAGCAACCAGAAAGCAATGGCACCATTTTACTTGAATTGTATAGAAGAAAAGGTCATACAGATTTGAAATGCAATGAGGGTGAAGAAATGATGGACAAACTTTTATTTTTGGGCGAACTTCCCACATAAAATACAGTGGTCAGGTTTTAGACTTATAGTAAGATATCAGATTTCCCTGTTGAATGTTGAAAACAAATTCTGAACAAAACATATTTGAAAATATTTAGATATATTCTAATATATTTTATTTTAAGCTCCCAGCAGTTGCCAAATGCAGCTTATATTAAAAATGAAAATTAGTGCACAAGCTGTCATGAGACAACACTTCAAACAACAGCTTTGTGCAACAGAAATGAAACCGAAATTCCCCATCTAATAAATCCTAAACAACAGGGATGTAAATGTGCATGTTTGTACAAGTGATGAAGTAACTTATAGTCCAAACAGCTATATATTTAGAGTATATGCGTCACCTGGGGCTCAAACCAATGAGCGACGTTGCAAGCACCATGTTCTACCAGTTGAGATACAGTAAAAATAGGCTATTCCTTCACATGGTATGCTCATATCAAAAATTATTCAGAGAAAACACTGTTGTTATGTAGGATGACTGAGTTTCACAGGCTGCCCGGCTGAGCGACTCGCTTGGAGAAACTCGAATGATCTTACTAGAACAAGTAAAGAGGGGAAAACAGCCTTTGATAAAAGGTTACCAAAATGTTCAAGTGCAAATAAACATTTTCCACTGAGGCCTCTATTGAAGAGGAACAAGATAGAAAAAAAGTACAGTGAAAAGACAGCTGAGTGCCGATATTATATCTAGAAATCTAAACTCAGAGCAGATCTTGAGACTGTGGCGACTCTTGCAGACAAATGGCTGTAATTTGGGAAGGACTGTTTTATTTGTTGATTATTCACTTTTGGCATGTATAGCCTACAAAAAACCCTACTAATTTCTTATTAGGGTTCCTGCTAAGTTCTTACAAGGATATTACTGTTGCTATATACCGTATAATATATACCGGATGATATCCCTGACATTAAAAACAATGATTATTTGACTTTGTTATACTGAACTTGACTTTGTTTGTCTTCACAGACTAGTCCTGTGGGTCTGAACTTGCAACCTTTTGGTTACCACACTAAACAGTTAACCACTAAACTGCACCACCATGTTCCCCTGATCACTTATCAATCCTGTTTTAGAATTAGACACATTCTGAATACATTCAATCCAAAGACATCCATGTATTTGAAATATCAGACAGGCAGATAAACTAGAGAATTTAACAGCCTCTGATTTCACACATTTGAATGCAGTGCATCTTTTGCTCAATTCAGCCTAAAAAAAAATAAATAATCAAAGAGCATAAAGTCCAGCGTATTTATTTGATGCTTCTTGTGGTGTGATACAGATAAAGGTGGTGGCCTGGCATTCGTGGAAGTTTCACACCAGCTACAGTGATGACCACATGAAAGCTGAGAGCAGACAGGAAGTCATCAAAGGTAAACATGAGTGTTCACAAGACCCTGAGATCCTCACCATAGCAACTGATGCATCAGTGGAGACCTGCATTAAAATCAATAAACAGTGCTTTTACACGTACAGTTCTGCAGCTAAATGTGCACCAGGCTTCGGCTGTTGAAACGTAACCAAGTATATTATTCTACATTACGTGACGAGTTAAATTTGACCAGTGTTTTAATGCTGGTTTATCGACCAATTTTGCCAATCTGTTGTTCAGCTAAACAATCAAGTGCCTTTAAAACCATCAATCCAGACAAGCTTTTGAGCCACATAAGACCAACAAACTAGCTAACTAACCTGATAACCTGAACTAATCTTAACCTGGTTTAGGTTGTTTTTGTGCCTAGTGTAGAGATCCACATCCCTTCGTTCAGATATTTTTTCTATTTTATCTTTCTCTTCCTTTTCATTTAAAGATGTGCTCTTCAGTTCGGCAGGTAATTTAGTTTCTACTTTTGCTGAAAATAGTGGAGAACTAATTTTGCAGAGAAAAACATCTCTCGTTTGGTGCCGTGAAAAACAAAGCTGAGCGGAGTGTAATTGAGGGCAAAAATGGTGTTTTCGCAGTCAGAGGTCACACCCCGCAGAGATGGTCAATACAAAAGCTGTATGAAATTCCAATGATTCTACAATGAATTTGCAGAACAGGAGACAAACATTCATTATCGTAATTACATGCAACGAAAATTCTGGATTTGATTCCCAGGCAGGGACACACACAGAGATAACAATGTTAACTTAAATACACTGTAAATCACTTTGGATAAAAGCATCTGCTGCATGCATAAATGTAAACGTAGAAACAAGAACACAAAAATATTAGCAAAGAGACGCTTAGCAAAGGAGATCAAATAAAATAAGTACTATGTAACTTGCTCATCTCATGCAAGCGTGTGAGAGAGATTTAGTTTAAAAGCATCTGTTAATTGCCAACTAAGTGATTTGGAGTGCGCTACTTGAACGCATGAGTGAGTCTGAATGGAGGCTATATTAGCCAAAATACATCAGATATGTAGCCTCAAAGAAACACCAGCTTCTGTTGAGTAGTTGCAATATAAAATGCGACGTCACAGGCCGCAATAAGGCACTTGCCTAAAGATTATTCTGCCATACAGAACGAAGAATTACCTACATCTTCAGCTTGGAAGAAAGAAAGACATGTCCTTCACTGCTAAGCCCCACCCACCCAGGCTTAGTTACGGTTGCTATCTCGTGCTTTCTTTAGTTCCTTTGCCGCTTGCAAACACACAAAGAGACATATTATTGTACGCACCAAATTACCTCAGCAGCACCAAATTATCTCATCAAAATGTATATACTGTTGTTATATGTTATTCAAACACTTCATATATCGTATA
>JBAJNP010004394.1:0-14183 GCA_036877545.1 Yasuhikotakia modesta | reverse complement strand
CAAATCTATAACACAAATTTAATATATGCATCAGATGTCACTAATTTTACCATTAATTTTACCGCTATGGAGGCCTAAGGCGATAAGAAATGTGACATTCAACTTTCATAACATCATAAATGCTTCATTTGATTGTCATGTTTGTTTGGGCTCTGTGAATGAAATGTTAGGAATGCAAGGCAAAATATGTAATGATTAAAGGGCTCTTTTAAATGTTGTACGCATAAATTAATAAAAGGCATTTCCTTGTTTCATATTTAAAGATTTCACTTCATTGTTTTATAATAAAAGTTAAATAGATATTTGTTTGAATGTGTTACTGTTGGAGTGTTATAATGTGAATATGTGTGTGTATATATATATTGTTCAAACATGTATATATATATATATTGTTCAAACCACATATATATATGATACACACATAAATTAAAATTACCCATTAAATAAACAAGTTTGAATCTTAAATCAAGTTTTGTCTTATTTCAAGAGAAAAGACTTCAGTTAAAAACAAATGAACACAAAGTAATTATGTGTTGCACCCGTCTTTGTTTTGTGTAATTGATTGTTTGGTGCTTTGGACAATTGTTGATGTCAATCATGGCTGCTTGTGGGAGGAGCTTATACAGCAGGTTCCCATCTTCTGTGCATATATGCATCTAATAAATGACCTTGGCCTCAGGGTCATCTGAAAACAAGCACTTCATAGCTGTGGTCTTAATAGGACTATGTCCTTCCCATACAGTTCCTCTGTATTAAGCAACAAAGATGCTTTTCAGACAAGCAGAGTGAGAAGAACACACAGGACTGGATTGGGGCTGGACTGCCTGATGTCCCAGACGCTAAATTAAGCACAAAGTGTCAGGGCTCAGCTAATTGACAACGTCAAATTTGGAAGAAGGGCAAAGTGCTCGACACAAAAAGCCACCTTAAGTCTGTCTGCCACCGTGTTGGATGAGAAAATATGGCAACTCACGTGGTAACTGCCAATACGCTCCTATTCCCCCACCAAGCTCTGATTATTGCCTTCATCCAATGCTGTAAAGATCATTGTGATTGGTGAGTTGAGGACATGTGAATAATTGAGAACACATGCCTATAAAAAAGTAGAAATACATAAGTGTGACTCTTCTTTGCTGGTCATATCCTTTCAGTGTTACTAAACAACACAAAAGACCTCTGTTAAATGTTCTGTATGTTCTGCATTGGACAAATTTACATTTGTTGCACCAATATTTTCTTCTTTGTGGTCTGTTCTCATTCTGTTTGCCTACACCTGAAGCTAAGAAACCTCCACCCAGGGCCACACCTCTCCACATCCTCCTGGGTGGCACTGCCCTGCTTAGTGAGGGAATTTCTCAATGGGAGTTTTTTTTTCTCTAATCTCTAAACAACCACTTGGGTCTGTCCCGCTTTTACTCAGACAGTTATAATGAAGAAAGGCCAAAAAAAGCTGGCGACCTCCTTTAATTCACGTCAATGTGAATGTGAGTTTTTGTATGGTTTGATAACATCAGAACTTGCTACAGTGTATTATCTTTATAATAATATAAAAATAATCAAAAATAGTTACATTTTGTGAATGTCAATGTGTGATACTTTCTTAACATACGGTTGAAACTACTGTGATAAACACAGAACAATAGCAGTATTGTGTCTGTGGCACTTGGCAATAAGACTGAGGCTTCATTCGTCATGTTTTTTTCTGTCTGTCTTCCTTTGAGAGGACAGTCAGACCCCTCAGACTGAATTGTCCCTGAAAAAAACAGCACCCAGAAATACACCTGAGCCATACTTACATAATCAGAGTCAGTCAGAGAACACAACTGTGCATTGTACTGTCTATAACAGCAAACTGACATAAAGAAATATACATATTAGTTAAAATAAATCCTAAATAAAAAAAAAAAACAGAGGCACCATAGTTCCTGTGGTACAAAAATAGCAGTGTGTCAAAATGCATATTGTGCTCCCTATTCTTAGACCTATAAAATAATTGTAAATAAAGATTTTTGAAAGTGGTGTAATTATTGATAGCAGTCAATGTTTAGTTAAATTAAACATGTAGATAGACAAAAATATGATGCTCATACCACTCAATCCTACATACATTTTAAATGGAGCTTTTTGTTTGACGGGAGTATGTTTAAAACGAAACAGACACTTTTCTAGTGCTGAAATGCTACAGTTGTGTCTATAGCAGATAAAAGTTTTAAAAACTTTTTAAAAGTCTATAACTTTTTAAAAAGTTTTAAAACTTTTAAAGAAGGTCTAATAGAAATTCTATTTTTATTTTTAGCACAGAAATGAAAAATAAATCGTTTTCTACATGCCATATTTATAAACAGATTGAGAGAAACAAACAATAAAACAGCGTGAAAGTGTTACATTTGGTATTAAACTTTAATTTTTTCAAAAGTGTTGACGAAAAAAATATATAAAAACACATTAAATGTAGTGATCGACTATCACCTATGTAATATACTTAAAAAACAAGTGAGTTAGTGGCATAACGGAAACTGAGCGACTTCAGTTACAATGCAGGAAACTTTCATTTTGAATTATTTAGATTTTGTTTACCAGACGATTTGTTAAATCTCACATGAAGACAAACTGCATGAATATATAACTTAATATAAATAGTTAAAAACAACTGTGTAACAAAACCGCATTTACAAAAATACAAAACACAGAGTTGCAAAAAAGGTCGGGAGACACATTATGCATAGAGACCAATCGATTGGCGATACTGACTCTTGACAGTCATGGACACTAAGGCAATTCCTCCATCAAAGCCTTGAATTACTCTTATCACACAACTGTCGACCATTTGAGACTCTTACAAATTCAAACTTAAAAGGATCATTTCGTTTAAACTAGTGCATGTAAAAAAACTGGCACATGTCACGCATTTCAGTTAAATAAGATATTAAGAAAAATAAGTAAAAATCTCAAAAATAGACGGTTTCAACACTCTGGGGCATTTTTTACTCATTTGATGGATGCTTGTGCATAAAGGTTTTGTGTGCTCGGCATTATCAATGTTAACCCTAATGTTATCTGCCTCTATGGCCTGTTGATCTTCAACAGCATGCACAGAAATAATAGCACTGTGGGAATGAACACGACAACTTATAACTCCGTTCCATCTCGCGGATAAATGAGACTATTGACACTGAAGCTGTTGTAGAAATGTCCGCTGAACTGCGCGCTCTGGCCGCCGGTAAAAGAGTTGTAGTACATTCCACGGTTGCCGTGAACACTGTCTTGGAGCTCAACGGGACCACCTGCGTCAGGTGCTGAGCTGGCGTGGTACGGGCTCAAGGTACTTATATTTCGACTGGAGAGTTCGTTTACCAGACCCAGAGAGCCCTGTCTGGTGGCAGGTGCTGAAGCAGAACTTAAAGCAGACATACTGTTGAAGAAGTTATTGAAGCATGGAGCGGTCGCAAGACCTCCAGGCGATGCGCCCTTGTGATTATCATTTGCCGGATCGATTTCAGGAGACGCGGGCTCGGTGAGGTGACTGCTATCTGTGAGTTTGATCCCTGCAAGTTGTCGATCATCCTCTGGTTTTGTGTTGCTTGCAGTACCTGTACTGGAATCTGATCTGCGCTTTCTTTTTCTACGAAAGTTTCCGTTGTCGAACATCTTTTCACAGTTGGGGTCTAGAGTCCAGTAATTTCCCTTTCCTTAAAACAATACGCAAAGTACGTTAATATTCAACTTTTCATGCATGAAAGTTATTTGAAGTTAAAATGAATTAAAAACAGTTGTTCGCGTAATAGTAAAGTTTTGCGCACTTTACGCAAACGTGAGAGCATCTCAACTCACCTGGGTCGTCCTCGTCCCGCGGCACTTTCTTAAAGCAGTCGTTTAAGGAAAGATTGTGTCTGATTGAGTTTTGCCAACCAGCTTTACTCTTCTTATAAAACGGAAAATTATCTGCCACATACTGATAGATTTGACTTAAGGTTAACTTTTTCTCGTGCGCATTCTGTATCGCCATGGCTATAAGTGCCGAGTACGAGTAAGGCGGACGCACGAGCTTTAAAAGTTCCTCTTGGCTCGCGATGGAGAGCCAGCTTAGGTCCGGACCGGCGAACCCGGACGAGTTGGTGAGATATTGTCTCTGAGAGCCGTAAGATGGAGAGATGAACGATGTGCTGTTGTTTCCATGCATATAAGACGAAGAGGGGTTGACACCATGTCCATTAAGCCACAAGTATGGGTTTGGGGTCGGCGTGTAGTCGCCCAGGCTATATCCAGCTGATCCATGCGGCGCAGGTAGGTTCTGTTGGTGATAAACACTGAAGTTGTCACAATACACAGCCATATCCGGTGTCTCGTGTGCGCTTTTGGACAGTTGCTGGAGAGGGCTGACAGCAGCGGTACTGTTATTATGGATCTGCGGGTCGATGGTGTTCATATCTCCTGTGCCTGCAGAAGGCAAAGTTGGAGATTTGGAGCTCAGGCTCTCTCAGTAGTGCCACTATAAACTGTCTGTTCGTCCTGCTGAGGTATTAAGCAACAAGTGCCTGCTTTCTTTGCAAGTGGTTTGGTCATATATGCACTTAATGCAGAAACTAGGGTGTCTAATCTTGTATTCTTGCCTCTTACAGCCAATAGACACACAGTCTTCCCAAACAGGCGTGGTCTACAGACTGAGATTTAAGAGAGCTCGTTGAAGTCATTTATAAACACTGAAGCAGCATCGACTATACAGACATTTGATTTTATTTATACAACTAATAATGTAATTCAAAAACTGTATTTCACAGTCACAGCCCGGGAGCCATCACGTGCTTTTGGTAATACAAATCTTCTGCTATTCGTTTATGTTCTAAGATGTGATATTATACAACCATTACATTTTTAATTGATATTGGGTATTCTATTCTAAAAGGTCTATTCTAAACAAAAACTTTTTACCTAAACATCCCTTAAACAAACAAGCTCAAATAAAAGTACATACAGAAAATATTTATGACGATGATTATGATAACAACATCCAAACTATGTTTTCAGGTTTTATTATTGAAGTTATGACACGACTGAATTTCACACGACACGACTGTTCCTATTAATGCGTGCAAGTCTGTACAATTTTCTGTATAAAGTTGAAAATACGAAATTGAAGTTGCTACTAAATGCTTGGAGTGTTCAGGAAAATGATAAATTAACAAAATTATTTCAGGTTAAATAGTTATTTAATGGATGTTTTAGTCAATGTAATCATAGTAATAATCTAAAATAACAAATTCACAAATAGCTTACAATAAAACTCACAGAAAAGTTACCTGCTTTTGGTAAATTGCAGTAAGTTTGTACTTGTTTTTTGTTTTAACAGTGTGCACACGAAGAATATATTAGTTTCCTTTTCGACACAATTTTGTTCCCAGAGCTGAACAAAAAAATTAAACAACAATTTTCAAAACATAATGTATTCGTATGTACATAATAACAGTCTCTCTGCCAACAGCTCTGCATAATGTTCTTATGAGGATATTATTTATAAATAATTTTAACGTGTCTGTGAAATAATTTAGATAATGTATAAATGCTTTAGATATAGAAGCATAAATACAAAGTGTCACAATACATAAATAAAGATATTCTCGTGTCTGTTACAGTCACTCTAGTCTATAGCATCGGTATTGCCTGTGTTTGGGAATTTATGTGAATAACTGTGGCAGTGTCCCGTCAAGAAATGCCGTGTTGCTTTAGCATTACTCCACCTAGTGTTGAATGTGGGTTAGTGTTGAGCCCTGGCTTTAAACCAAAATGTATTAGATTGTACTAAACTAGCTATTATTTTAAATATCTGGTGCGTATCTGTTACTCTTTATCTTTATAACCTTTTGAATGCTTTTTTTTCTGTATACATGTGATTTTAAGATTTAATTTTAAAATACGAAAATCTATAATAAGTGTATAAGACAAATGACATATTATTTATTCTATATATTGTATTACAGATGAAAAGTTAAATAACCCTAAGTAATTTTAATATTCATTGTTTAAATAACAAATAAAGCCTGGATGGTTTACAGTTTTACCCCAAGATGGTGCTAGAGCCATTCTGTGCTGAACAACGTTCTGGCTTCACAATATCATTATTTAGTAAGGCTATCTGAATAGATACGTCTTTCATAGATTTGTTCATCGTTCCTTTGTCCGTAGAACCAAAGCAGGCTACTTGAACAGACACTCCAGAAATATTCAATGTAAATTCAATGTAAGTACAAAAATTAAACAAACAAAACTATACAGACAGTAAAAGCATATGTAACCTTCGATTAAAGCTACTCTATATGTATTCTATAGTGTTAATACAAAGTTAGATTAAACAATTGTTTAATTATTTATTTAACATTTTGTTAGCTAAAAAAGGTCAAATATATCAAACGTTTAGTATCTGTTAAGTGGTAGTCAATAGCAAGACAGAAAAACAGTTGGGAAAAAAACAAAACAACACTTCCAATTTCCTATAAAAAAATATAATTATTTTTATATTATTGCCATAATTCTAGAACATATAGCCACATAAACTGCTTCTTCACATACACCAGTTCTCTATCAGGAAATAGGAAAACACATGCAGATAGCAACATGGGAAGATTATCCATTATTCATATGTATGTGCATATGTGCACATGAGCGCTCACATCATTAGTGGGCCTTATCTCTGTCTGAGACATCCTGTCAACTCTTCTACAACAGCAGAGCAAAGATCAAGGCTTGCTGTTGTTTGTACACTGAGAGGTAAGCCAACTTGTCACAATGTGTGTGTGTGTGTGTGTGTGTGTGTGTGTGTGCGTGCTAGTCCAGGAAAACAATAGTGAAAGTGAGTTTCACAACCTCATTATGAGTTCACCTCAGGCTCCTGGCATCATGGTGACAGAGCAGAAGACATGAGAAATGAGAGGAGTGTAAGAGTCAGACAGGAACAGACGAGAGGAGAAAAGAGAGAGTGAATGAGGCTGTGCTCCCCTCTTCTTAGAGAGTGCTGACAGAGACAGATGGAGGTAGATCTGCTCTGTGCTGCTCATTTACAACACACTCGTTCTCTCTTTCCTTCTTTTTAAAATCTTTTTTGTCCCTGTTTTTCCCTTTGCTCTGCTTCCCATGTCCCTCTGTTTTTCTGTTAAGATAAAGTTCCACTCAAGGTCAGATTACTATTCCTGTCATGTTCTCCACACAAATTACAGGGAAATTATATTTTTAGTTTCTGATCAACACAGAATTGACACAGAATAACGTTTATTAAGCAGTAATATTAATAACAGTGCTAAAAGGCAATCTTTTGTCGCCACCTACTGGCGCAATTATGTAAAACATCTATTAAAGCAGCACTAATGGCACAGACAACAAAGTTCAATAAAAGAACCAAGAACAGTAAAAGAACCATTGCTGAACTAAATATAAGCACTCTTGGAACAAATCTTGGGCAATCAAATTTGAGGACTTGAACTGGCTGTAGTCTAAAGAATAATTTAGTACACATGAAGCACATTTTAACTTACCTGGAAAAATATGATACACTAGCCTTTTGAAACAAGACAAATTCATTCAGTCTATTCTGAATTGACTCCATTTCTATATTGCACATGATGAATATGAGCGACTCTGGATTTGATTCTGATACAGTATATGCACTTACGTGTAACAGCACTGGTATACAGAGGACAGATAACCGTCAGGAAGACAACTACGTCTTATACACAAATACACACAGGGGCTTGTATATGACAGAGAGATGGAGGAAATACCAGTGGTTTGCTTGGCAAAGCTAAAAACATCTAGAGTCTAAATAAACCCTCAGAGACACAGAGTAAACAGCCTGAATGCTTTGTGTGTGTGTGTTCCTGAAGCAATGTCAATAAAAAACACACCGAGAGGGCAGGGGACACTTCTGCCCCACAACCAACCTCTTGTCCACCTCTCACTATTCTGTAATGCCCCTCTGTGCTTCAAGTCAAATGCGGCTCTGAGAAATACAGATCGCTTTCCAAGTGCAGGGGTTGAGGTGAGGTCAGGTTGCTACACTGGCTGTTTTTCCCTCGCTCAACCGTCTGGCCTTACATCATTTAGCAAATGGTGTACAAACAGCACTGAAAATCACTGCTGTTATCAGCCAGGTTTCATCTCAGATTTCTCAACCTCTCTTGTAATCTACACCATCAACAGAATTAAGAGACCTGAGAACCTGCAGTTATTGTGTTTACACTGAGAACAATCAAGTACTGCACCGTCAAATTTCACCAGATGATGGCGCTATGTGTTCCCACCACAGACCTTAAAACTACAGGAGCATCAAATTATAAAACTCCGTGAGATAAATTGATATTACATCCTTAGCCCCACCCCTAATCCAAACCTACCTACAGAAACATTACATTACACACACACACACACACACACACGCACACACACACAATGACTCCTTTAAGACAAATGTTAAGACTTCCCCATAAAATTACACTTTGTCTCAATGGCCAACACACACAGCATTCACATGCTGGATTGTGACAGCAGCACAGAAGTGTGTGCGCTGATGTGGCTTGAAGATTTACTACAGATGTCACCTGAAAAGAGCACATCAGCTGCCAAGCAGCCTGGCACACATACGAGTGTCAGACTCTGCCCCCATCCTGTTGGCTGGCCTCTTTACTGTCTCTAGATCTTAAAAGAACACAGGAGCTCAGACTGCCCCACCCTCTATACTGCAGTGGGCCACAACAGACCTCTGGCCGTTTGTTAGTGTAATAACGGCATAGAGCATGTCTCTGTGTGATGTTAGTTAGGCATGACAGATTGTGTAAAAATTAGAGGAGGGTGTTTGTTTGTTGGGCAGTCTTTTAAAAGGTTGTGTGAGTGCATTTACATGCTCATTTGATTTGTTTAGTGTTCTTTGTTCTGAGAGACTCATATCCACAGTGTGTAAAACGTATATGCATGTAAATAAAACACACAACATTTAGGTAGTTAACACAATGTACAAAATGTACATGTAAAAATTTGACATTTTTTTTATTTAAGGTTGTTAAAACAAAGTTACATGTATAAACTAAAATATCTTACTTTCTATGAGAAGTCACCATTTCAGATTTTTGATCATCTATAAATCTTTTTGGCTTCAACAGTTCATTTTAAATAGTCTTGTAAGTGGTAAATGTGTAAATGTACAAGTATTACATGTAGTATTTATATAGGGTGAATTGTCCTAATGTAGGACACTTAAACTTCAGTTCTTCAGCTTCAAACCAATGAATGCCAGTGAAATTGTAAACCAATCAAAGCTGTACTGCCATATGATCAAAGTATATAATAATATTGGGTGTGGATTTATCATGTTGGCTTAAATTGTAATATACTACAGAAGTCTGAAATACAAAAAAGACCCACATTAGGGCAATTCACCCTACTAAAAGGTTTTCTAAAACCACCAAAGTTGATTTGACAAGCTGTTGATACTTTTGTCAAAAATTTCTTATGCAACTCATTATTTTTGTCACCAACAAAGTTTAGCTTTGAGTTGGTTTCTAGGTTTACTTTTGTAATTCGCTTATTTGTGATTCAAAACGCAAAGTGTTGTGGTTAACACACCCATCTGAGCGTGAAAACACAAAGATGCAATGACAGGGCATTCTGGTGTGTGTAAAGTTTTACTGTGAGAGCGTGTGTGTCTGTACAGCGTGTGCAGGCAGGTGCAGAGCGGCCCCTGAATCACTTCTTTGTGTCCTGTTAGTTTTAAAAGCACTCCTGACCAATCTGTCTCTTTTTCTTCCTCCCTGCCTCTTCCTCTCTTTTCTCTTGTGCTCTCTCACTGTCTGTAGGAAGTTGGGAGTGAAATGTTTGCATGTGAAACAGTGCCGGGTCTGTGGTGCCCACAGACGTGGAGTCATATATCTGCAGAGCACGCTACAGTTCATCTATCACTGACACACCCGCACACACATACACACAAACAGCTTTTATAATGTCGTACATTGTTTTCAGGTCTAAAGTCCGAGCAACAATGTGAGGCTAAGGTTGCCATGGTTACGAATAGTCTTAGCGGGAAACAAAAGACACTCAACTAAATGGCTATCCAGTAAGTTAAAGCCGATACTAAATGTCCAGTAGAAACTGTGTCCAATGTGTGTCTGGAGGTTTGTGAAACTTCAAACTTTATTGTAAAGTTAGTTAAAGTTATATACTTTAACTAGTTTTAAAAAGTTTTAAAAAAACTAGTTTTCTAAACTTTAAAAAGTTTTTTATACTTAACAAACTTTCACAAACTTAAATGTTATTTTAATCTGTTTCTAGCATTGTAAAATACAACAGAAAAGATAATTCACTGAGATCTTATTTGAATGTATTTATTAAATATTTGAAATACTTTATATATTTAAATATATTTGCAACAAGATTTACTTAAATATGTACTATACGTATTGTATTAAATATAAATATTAAATATTTTACTTTAAATATATACTATACACATACGTACTACATTTTTAGACGTGTCAATTTTACACACATACTAAAAATGTTTGATTTCAGCAAAAACACCCTAAAATCATCTGCAATAAAAGTTTAGAGATTCTCCCAAAACAAAATGACCCGAGTCATTCTATCCACACTTATTTAAACATTCAGCACTTTTACTGCGTATCAGCAGTTGTCTCATTTGTTCAGTTTTTATTTTTCATGCAACTGTACGAGACATCTGAGACAATGTGAATTCTTTAATGCAACATTAAATGAGAACTTTATGAGGTCTCCTGAGATATGAAGGAGCAGCCTCTGAGCAGTAACGCTCTCCTCTGGGTTTGTCGACTGACTGAAGATAATGAGAAAATAAAATGCATGGATTTCTGTGGAGGACAAATTCACATTCCATCATTTGGCTCATTTTTCATCTAGCGCAACCTCACAACATTTGAAAACTTCCACATATCATTCCTGTCCCCTGTATTTTTCTCCATCAGTGTCACACACACAGAAATCTGCTGTAATGAAACTGCATAGTCTGTAATCCTGGCCTGCTCTGAGTCTGTATCTGACCCATGAGACAGACCTCCTCTGCTCTCTGTGAAATGACTGAACTCTGTCTCACTTCTCATTTATTGAATGTGTGAACTGATAATGTCCCAAGTGCCGCTCCTAAACTCTTGCTTTCTTAGCTGCGTCACTCATACTTTATTTCTTCAGACACAGTTTTCCATGTGTCTTTATTGGGTTTGTACTATTTAAAAACATATCTGGTGATTGTGCTACAATTCTATTATCTTTTTGTCTTCAGGAGGTACGAAACATTTTCCTCAATGTTGCGGGGGTGACTGTGCTGGTTCAGCAAATCTCCCTCCTGTATTCTTTATTTTTGTTTATCCACAGTGGACAAACTTTCCTACACTGTATTTCCAGTCATAATAAATCATGAGCCATACTTGATTGAATTGTTTCTCATAAACCCAACAAATCTGGGTTAGCAAAACAGTGTTGTAAGCATGAACCATATATAGACCACAAAAATAAAAACATTACATTGTCTCAACAATTCTGCTGGCATTACTATATTAAAAAAAACAAGACAGAGCGCAGAAGAGTGAGAAGGCAAAAATTCATCATGTTTGCACACATTTGAAAAGGACCTGCCAATCATAACAGTGTTTGCTGCTATTCTGGCTGAGAATGAAAAGAAGAGAGTTGGGCTGGTGGGGTGGGTAAGTCACAGATCAAAAAGACAGCTCACATCCATACAGCCCACGCCAAATATCAATCTAATGACTGCTGGGTCAGTCGCCATGACAACCTGGGTGAGCCATGACATCCACTGCGGTCCACAGACAGAAGAGAAGCCTGTTTAAAACTGCCCACACACACAAACGCTTGGTTGTAAATTTCGATTTGGTGGCTAATTGTGCTTCACATCTGCTCTAAGGTGAGATCTAAATGTGGATGGAAAGGTGAAATTACAACAAAAAAATGACAATAAAGCCAAACACATACAGTAAAAATACTGTAAAGTATGATGGGGACCAGATCTCAGATTTACAGAAAGCAGGAGACTGAGGATTATAGAGGCTGGAAAACACATAAGTCAGAATTTTACTGGCTGAAATTCCTGTTAATTCCTTTACTATTTGAGTTGATTATCTTTAATTTAAGTTACCTGGTGTACAGTAGAAGTCATTTAAAGTCAATTGAGGTCTTTGGGCATAATGATAATGGAACAGTAGTATCCTAATAACTTATAAATTACTTCTAATAAATTACTTCTTACAAGTAGTATCCAAAGTTTCTGCTAATACTTTGGATTGCATTTTGTAGTTATTTCCAGCACTACCAGGAGACTATTCTTGATACCACATCTAGGCCCTGTATGTGGAAGAACTTCTGAACGCATTAACGTATAAACTGAGATCTAACTGGGATACTTTTAGCATTCACTGTAAATTCAAACTAGTTCAGTTTATTAAAAAAAAACTTTGGAAACCGATTGCCCTTATTTTTTCAAGTTCAATTTAATAGGAGGATTAAAGTTAAGTTAGTAATTAGCTACAAGTAAGCAGAACCAACTTTTTCTAAGTAAATTAACTAATAAATATCATGCAAGTTTAATCTTTCAATTTCAGTTAATATACTCTTTCAAGGTTACTAATGTTACTTACAAAATGATAGTAAGTACAACTTAAAAAAATATGTGCAATAGGTTTCCAAAGTTTTTTAAAGTAAAGTGAACATGTTTTTTTTTACATACAACCAATACAGAAGACATTCAACACTTGTCTGACTTTCTCAGCTGTTTATTTTTCTACAAACAACAAAACAGATCAGGTCAAGAACATTACAATAAACTTGTAAATGCAGATATCTTACACCTCACACTGACAAGACTTCTATTATTAAATGCAGGCCTGTGTAACAAAACATTTGTCTGTTTTTTGTAACATTTTGTATGTAGAAACAAAAGAATTGTCAAAGTACATTTATAAAATCCCTAAAATACATACATTTGGCTTTAGTCAACTTAAACCACAACTGAACCAAAAACAGAGCCAGTGCTCACTTTGAGTTAGAAAAAAATATTTGAACAAAAATATTTAACAGGCAGCAGAGGCATTTACTTACGGTTTTGCTAAAAGATGATTTTTAAGGGTTTTGGAGTTTGGGCTTGAGATGCTTGCCACCCAACTAAAAAAAATATCCTCTGAATAAAATCAAACGTGTTCTTCATTGTCTTTGGGTAGTCCAAATTAAGAGCATAGATTAGGGCAAATATGAGACATACAGCATGTGGCAAGTTTGGGACATCATCCACAACAATTCTTCCCTCCAGAATGATTGCTCTTAATGAGTCAACATTGAGAGCATGTGGAGTTTGGGCAGGCGCATCTTCTTGTAAAACTGTGAGCAGGCCAACATCAATTCCACTGAAGTCTGCATCAACATCTGAATCCTAAACATACAAAAAAAGGGAAGCATGAGTTTCTCTTTACCTTAAGAGACAGAGCTTTGGGCAAGCAAGAAGAGTGATGCCATGTAATTAAGCTTATAATCATGACTGCCAAAGAAAGATAAAAAATAGTGAAGAGTTACAACTTTTCGGATGTCGCCATCATGTACGATAACGCAAAGTATCATTAACATGTCTAGTTTTTAAGTTCTGAAATAAAATGAACAAAAAAAAACACAGATTAAACACAGAAACAACAATAAACACAATCATGTAATTTAGCAGCAGATGTAATGCTTCAATGTGACAAAGAATTCGCCTTGAACAATATATGATGCCAATGGGAAGGGATTGTTTAGTTCAGATGGCAGAATAACTTGCAGCGAATGCAAACTGCATAATTCATAAGAGGGCAAATGCTCAACGTACCAAGCATTTTGGGGTTTACACAGGAACATTATATGAGTATTGATCGCCAAAACCTTTTCAATCTGCATGAATTCTGGCAAACCTGAACAAGATCCAACTAAAACCACCATGTCTGGGCAATACTTAATGCCATCAATGGTAACACTGGGTGAAACATGCACTGTGCTGCAATTAGGACTCCTTAGATGCAAATATTCTTGAACATTCTCAGGGAAGGCTGTTACAAGTGAACTAGTGACTCTATCCATTTCTATGCCTGGTTTGAAAAAGGAGCTTGCATCCATGTGATAGGCTATTGTCATTTGGTGCT
>JBAJNP010004393.1:0-33781 GCA_036877545.1 Yasuhikotakia modesta | reverse complement strand
TATATACATACAGACACACACACACACACACACACACACACACATATATATAGCACACATTAATATGTAGATAGCATCTATATGCATATATACACACACACACACGTTGAGTGGAACCCAGGCTGTGTTAGCATAGCTCCCGCTAAACTGAAGGCAGGCGCAGACATCAATCACAGCTCTGCAGGAGGGCCACACGCTGTCAACAACACAGCCGACCCGGATGAAGACGTCTCACACCACAGAGTTCAGCTCAGATCAACCGCTGCTCTCCTGGACAGACATACAGTAACAGTGACACCGAGTGACGCATGCATTCACAGCACAGAACACACACAACCATAAACTCATGTATCTCATTTATCTGCTGAATGACAGAAATACATACAGAGTGGGTTTATTATTTTCATCTTACCTTAGCAACACCATGGAAACAGGTTCTGTCTCTGAAAAAACACCTGCAGATAGAAACAGTCTGTCAGTGAATCTGGTGTGACAATCATCATCATGTCAATACTTTTGTTCAATTTAATGTCATTACTTTAACAAAGTATTCAGTGAAATACTGTATGAATGAAAGGTGCGTGATTTAATAATTAAACAGTCCACATGTTCAAGCCGCCTTTGCTACATAATAAAAATAAATAAATGCATAAATAATTATAATAAATGTATTAATATTACAGACATATAACATTGCCTGGCAAACGTAAATAAGCAAAGTGACATCGTTCTACCGTGTTTTCCTCACACGTGTGTTTGTTGGGCTGTTGTTGTTTGTAGGTGTTTGGCTTTTATTTCATTAACTACACCACATTATTTATAGTTGAAGCTTATTTTCACGTCACAGATCACAAACGCTATTTGTCTGAATGTCACGATTAGTGACTCTCTTGTTGCCTGAAAGGCCGGATTTGAAATCTATAAATCTTGTGTGTGGTTGACCGTAAAGACTGGAACTGGTTTCCACCGGGATACAAGATTAATAATCTAAAACATCCACCAATTCATCTCTCCCACAGATCTGCTCGCTCGCACCCCAGGGGCCGAATTTGCATTAGTGGTAAGCAGATGTTTGTCCTTTGCCACGATCTACATAAAACTCCTGTTTTAACACGGATATCGTGTGTTAGCCTGTCAGTGCGCTCACTTGTACATGTAGACTATTTATCAAACTGGAAGGAGACAGAAAAGCTATGAAACCGCCACCACATCAAAAACAATGAAACAACTACTTCAAAACCGTCTTCAAAGACCACGTTTAAAGCTGTTAGGGTCCCCTGAGAATGTTTTAGTACCAACAACCAATTTAAGTTGCTTGTTTGCCCCAGAACGTTGAAACTTTTCTTGCTTTCAATAAAGCGAAACATTCGCCGACATAAAAAAACAACTTGAACGCAAATATATCAGATAAGGTTTTACAAACTCGAGTGCTAGTCTTTGAAATGCAAACAGCTGCCTTGTGGTGTGTTTGGGTCTGTTAAATGTCTGTTTACATTACGCGGATCTTTTGTACGTCTTTAAAGACTGACGGTTTGAGTGGCAGTGATGTTTTTTGATATTTTTGGAAGGGGCAGCAACATCAGTCGCCGGAAACAAACGCAACCGTAAACACACGTTTCAATGACAAAGACTTCAGACTTCACAGTGAATTAACACATCAAATTTAGTGCCTGATGCCTTTGAGCAACCCGCTGCTTTTGAGCGTTTGGAAGTAAAAACAATTTATTAAACGCTGGTGTGTTCAAACGCAGCCGTAAACAGGCCACATCAAACTCTGTAAACACACAACTCCATTAAGCTGCTATCCAACCAAATTACAAATTGCTGTGATGTTCAGTCACAAATAAACACCTCCTGTCGTTTGATGCCCCCCCACACGCATCTCATCTGATCTCCATCTTCAGTGTGAATCTGACCATCAAAGTGGCTGTTTTTGCAGAAACGCTGCGGCTGCGCGGCTGGACATATGCCAGCCACGAACGCCGCATTTTAATCTCGTATTCGCTTAATTAATAAATGCGTCAAACTTCTGAGCGCACATTTATTAACGGTGTTTCTCTGTAAACACATTTGGGAGCTTTAATGAAGATTGTACCGGGAGCCGGCGAACAGCCACCAAATTATTTACTGATAAAGACGCAACGTCGGTTCTCAATTACAAACTACCGTTCAATACAAAAAACACAGAACCGATACCAGCCAATTAGTTTGGGATTCGCCGGGTCATTTCCATGTAAATTGTATGACGGTGACTTTCTCAAAAAATAGACTCTCCTCTCAAAGAGACTGACGAATGTGTTTATTTACAGCGGGAGAGGTTGTATCAGAAACACGCCTCTGGTGTATTCATCCGCTGAAGAAGTTATAATTACAAATCCCACTTCATAAACTCCCTTCATCTCCACAGTTTCAAAGGAGCTCATCTGACAGGCCATGAAATCACACTTTCATCAAAAGAAAACAAATGTTAGAATGTACAATACAAAACAAGAACAATGGCTGATAAATTGTGATGAGCGGGAGATTATAGCAACTGCAGCCTGTATCCTGTGCAGAAAAAAACTCAAATGATTTATTAGTTATATTGTGATCGTCTTTTTATGTTAAAACCCAAAGACAAGTTTTCATTAGACAATCATATCTCACTAGACTTAACCAGAATTCTCAGTTATGTCTCAAAAGTTTCTCAGGAAGACAGCGATTAAATTAAAGTGGATATGTTGAGACATTATTGAGCTCTCATATGAAACTAGAGTTTCTATGCTAGTGTATAGAAACTCAGGGACAGGTCATCATCTCTAGAGGAGAAACTAAAGAGATTTGTCTTCTCCCTTTTGCAATTATTCTCACTGCTGTCCAGGAGAAACAAATGAGACAGAACTGAGACCTTGTTTGTGAATTTGTCTAGGGGTATATTTTGTCCCTGGAACGTTTTACTGATATTATGAAGACGGCTGAATGGAGAACAATCAATTCGGGGAAAAATGGAAAGAGAAAATGTGATGAAGATTAAACGACAGCGTTTAACTTTCACATAATGGTGATAAACAGCCGGGCAACAGAAAGAGCAAACAGATTCACTGACTCGCAACCCACAGTTTACCTCAGCCTCACACCTCAGAGAAAAACCATTTCACTGGAATCACACACATATTACTTGTGTTGCTCAATATCCACTGAGAAAAACAAATCCAACCGAACAAAATCTGCTCTTACACTAACCAAATAAACGGCTTGGAGCAACAAGTAAATGAGCAGATGACAGACTTCAGATGGTCTTGCATTTGATTAACTAATAAACAGCATTTTTGCTAAATAAAGACTAGAGACAGTAATAGAAATGATAAATCAGTCAGTTTTTTGTAATATAAAACCATTTGGTGCCAGTCACTTACACAAGATAATCACTGAGCAGATAACAACCAGCTCATGTGTGAAGTAGTAGTTTGGCAGGGCCTGGTTTGCATCAGTGGACGGTTTGCCCTGGTTTGTTTGATAATGTATTTTAATTGCAGCTGGATGGACGATGGCCACATGGTGCTTTTGAAATGGTAAGGAGAGCTCATCTCAGCAGCTCAGGGTCTCCTTGGTAACTTCAAAGGTCTGTCCTTCAGAGAAGAATGATGCAGCGAGACGCCGGCGTGAGGCCTGAGGAGAGACGGAGAACGAGGGCAGATTTACATGTCTGTGTTACAGCTGAGTGTTCCTGTTAACATTCATGAAGAACGTTACTGAAGAAAACATCCATAAACTACAACAATGTTAATGAAGAAAACATTCATGAACTACAACAATGTGAATGTGAGGAGATCTCAACACATCTTCTAAACATCATCTTGACACCAGCTGAGTAAGTTCTGAATGAAGTTCTGCCCTTAGTTGTTTGCATGTGTCACTTGGTTTGATGTTTTGTTGCCCATTGCATACATTTGTAACTTTCTAAAAGTATCAAAACAATTTTGGGGCATTTTGAACTTTAAATGTCTGAAAAAACGATTCACAGCCGCTAGCTGATAAAAGAAATGATTTGTTTGTTGATGTTACAATTTCTGTGTGATTTAAAGTTTCAAACGATTATGTTAAAGTGATGTGTCAGTTTTAGAGGCATTTAGAGTGTAACTCAACAAACATCAAGATACAACACACAGCCTGAAGCGATGATGCAGACCAATAATAAAACAAGCTAAACTAATAAAACTCAATCAGTAAAGATGTAGAGATTTGAAAGGCCTTCAGCACAGATAACTGAAGTGTGTAACTCCATCGAGTTTGTTCACATCTTCCTACATTTGACTCAATCCAGTGGGACGCTGTTTTGTTTCAGTCTGTTGTGCTGGAGTTAACAGGTTAAAAGTGTTCGTATACCTCAGCGTTCATATTATATAACAGTGTTCAAGAGATTCATATAATGTGTTTCTAGCATGTTTTGATAAAATCATAAGTGTTGTTTACCTGACGCTGCATTACTGCGGGTGGTTGCCAGGGTGTTGCCATGCAGTTGCTAAGGTATTCTGTGTCCATTATTTCTGCATTCACCTGTAGCACAAATGTTAAATAAAGTGTTTTATCGGATTTGTTCAGATCCATATCTCTGAATATAAGTATTAGAAGTTAACTTAGCAAAACCACACTAGTATACAGAGTTATCATCTTAAAACCTTTAAATAAAGACATATAAGATATAACAAACCCTCTGCAAACACATCGAGACGTTCACAGTTTCACTTTATCCTGAATTTCTGACTCCCTCCATCTCATGTGACGCGTTTGATCTTATGATCTTGTGTTCTGAGTGAACGACACTGACACATGTCTGGTTAGGTAGCGCAGATGCAGCTCATTGTGAAAGCAGGCCTGCAGCCCCTCAGAGGAGAGTCATTTTCCCACCAAACAGACGGAGTCATGTGACGCATCTTCTCCTCATCTCGCCTGGAATAACCGAGGAGCGTCAGAAGAGCCTCGTCTCAGCTGAGATGTCCACAGCGGCTGGCAAATGCTGTCGGATTAATCCAGGATTACTCAAACCTACTTGTTTATCCTGGATGGCGAGTTTGAGTGTTTTTGTGGTCGGCCGAGACGTCATTGTGTGTTTACACTTCAGATGAGCGTCTGTGGATGTATAAAAAAAAGACTGATTCAAAATCAAGAAAACGGCTCCAAATGTCAACACAATTATGAGTATTGGCGCTGGTCTCATTACAGTTGCTCATTGGAGATTGGAATCGTCACGGTTGTTCAGACAAATTAAACGTGTGGCCTGGAAATTTTTCTTTTCAGGCCTTAAAAATAAACAAAATAAAAATGCATTTAAGGGGCCGGTCACATTCTTTTTTAAAAGTTATTTTACATATAAATTGCTTAATGCCACTCCAAATTAAGAAATAAATAAGCTTATCTTAGCTTTTAAACAATTTGGCACTTTTAAAACATTATTTGTTTTGACTAGCGTGACATTACAAAACTGGCACAACGTTTTTTACACAGTGATTGGAAACAAAACGTTTTCAAATGTTATTCTCCATAATTCATTTTGTGTTTGAAGTTCATGAATGTATTTGCTGTTCATCCACATTTTTGAATATGAACACAATGCACACGTTTGAGTATTTAAATATTTACCATTTAAAACTAAAATAAAATGACATTATCAAACCATTTGGTTTCTGTAGCATCTATTAAAACCAAACCAATTCTAGAACATACTGCAAGACAGAACCAACACAACAGAAGTTCTCTGCGTACGTTCTGAAGGAACTTCAAATATGACTTTATGCAGCGGGCGACCGTACACTCAGCCGTCTTCTGTTCCCTTCGGATCTCATTCATGATGGTTCTCCAGGGCCGAAACCATGTTTTTCTCCTGGGTCCAGCCTGGTCCTGCCTCCTCTCCGACCTTCACAGACCTCCCAGGTCCCAACGTCATCTCTCCAACATTAGCTGGAGAAAAATTAGTCCTCTCTCTCGTGGAGTCAGCTCATTTTTCATCCGCTGTCAGAAGGAACGCGAGCGCGCCGCCTGGACCGCCGCATACCTGAGGTGCGTTTGCCTTATATTTAATCTTAATAAGCTCATATCAGCTAGGCCTGGGTCGCAAAAACTCACACACAGTTTCTGTCAGGGTGACTTGTTTTGCCCCGTCTTTGCACTCTGGTTTTGTGCGTGCAGATCTTAGAAACTTAGAAGCTTATCTTTTGTGTTATCTGTTATGTTAGCTACGCTCATGTTTTTTTTTCAATTGTATGGTAGCACATTTCGTTCTGTTATGCAGATTTTTTCTGCTTTGCATCATGGGAGTTCTGATCTGAGACGTTCTTGACTCTGAGTTCTTTATACCTTTGTCATTTTCGTACCACGTAACATTATGCTAATACCAAATTTGTGACCGTGATGTTCTGACACAAAACGATTGTTCTCATCACGCTGATTTTGTTCCTCGTTTCAGAGTCCCGAGGAAAAAGGTGCTTCGCCGAACTGCAATAAGAAACTCGACAACAATAAAGACGATTACAATCGTTCCTAGCAGGAGAAAGTTTTTGCAGAGCGAACATTACGAGCAAGCCTTCGCATTCAGCCGCAAACAGTAATTGCAGGGCTTGTATGTAAATGGTTCTGTCAGCGGTAGGAACGTTTAGAACAGTAGGAGACCGTAACCCGCCTGATAATCGCATCATTATCTCAGGAGCTTTCAGCTCCAAAAAATTACAACTGGTTGAAATCAAGTTGGCTGGGACGTGCCATAATGTGAACTAACAGCATTACGGTAAAAATGATCATTTTTGGCACAAAAATGTTGTGGATAATTTTACTGAAAAGTCTTTGTCGTGTAGGTTAAACATGTAAAAACCAAGCAAAACTTGAGTTAGCGGTCTAGTTAAAAGCTGAAAAGATTACCAGAGATGACTCGGATTAACTCTGTTTGATACTGAGGTTTAACTTCAGCTGTTAAAATCTACACTAGCATTCAGGCTAACGCATTGGGTTTCACACATCAACTGCTCCGTTCACGTGAAGAGTTTTACCTGTCATATATCAAGCAGAAAGAGTTCTGGTTCTGTCTGAGGTAATCAGTATTCGTTCAGAGCAGAACGTCCTGTCAGAATCTGAGGACAAATTTGAGATCATATTGAGACATTTCACTTTTGATTCCAGGTACTTTTCAACAAATCTGAAACTCTGGAGACTTTATCCCTGCAGAGAAAGTCTGTGTGCTCTTGATTTGATTCTACCAAGGAGATCTGAAGGAGAAACAACTGAGAATTAAGACACACCTCATTTGTGATGCTCCTTTCCTCCAGGATAACACAGGTTATTTTTCTTCACGGTCACAAACATGTGGTCTGCCGGCCGGAGAGACGGAGTGATTGATCAGCGATCATAATGAGATGTTGGTGAGATTAGTGACCGGTCACGCATCTGGTCACTCCAGATGTCTTGCACCCGGCGCCAGATGAGAAATACCGGCCAGATCATCTCTCTCTCTCTCTCTCTGTGAACACAAAACCTCACATACACACCTGATATGAGCACACAGCTTAAAATCACAGACTCGCTCTCTCACCTTGTTTCTCGGTGCACGGATACATTTTTAGGACAAACTGCCATTTGATCTGTGAAATGAGAAAAGATGGTTTCATATTCTGGCCCTGTTTTGCTGAGCTGATCACGCTGGTGTGTGTGTGTGTCAAGGGCAGGTCTGTCATTACCAGAACTGAACCGGGACCAGCGTTCGGCTGGAAACAGCTCTGAAACCATCATATTGGGTCTGGACACACACAACCTGACAACATCTGCTACAAAGACTCAAAAATGTACTACCACAGTACGGCACGTCCTGCACAGCAGCTAAATAGTTCTCTCAAAGTTATCAAAATGTTCTTGCAGTAATGTTAACATTTCAACAGTATATAAGAAGCTAATATTACATATTAAAAGCGTTACAGAGTTAAACGTATAAATGTTGGATCCAGACTCTTATAACAAGCACAACTAGGTTTTTACTTACCATAAACTTCAGGAAAACGTTCTTACAACGTAAAACTGTTAACTGGGGTGGTGCAATGCCTGGAGTTATTATATATGTACCCAAAACAACAATGCTAAACAGAGATGTTTGAGCTTTGATATGCACACCTCAGATCTGTCCGTGTTAACAGGCGTCTCCATCACGCGCTGCGACCGGCAAGATAAACCGGCGGCGGAGCGGCGCGTCGGGAGGCAATCCGACAGTCGTAATGAAATTTAATGATGCGCGAAGATGAGTTTGGCTTTTCTGTCAGCTTAAGAAATAAATGCACGGAGCACACGAGACAGAAAGTGAGGGGTGTGCGCACACGCGCTTTAAATGCATGGAGAAACTTGCATGGAGAGACTTTCTAATGGCTCCTCCGTGAAGGTCACGGGGTTGCAGGCAATAATGAAAGCAATACAATTACAGCTTCTAGATCAATATCACAGAAACTCAGTGGGAAGGTGATGGAACCGGGTATTTCTCATTTTAATCACATATTATTTTGAGTCTGTTTAAGGAACACAATCACCCCAATGTAAAAATTCTGTTAACATTAATTGTGGCCTTTATAAGTCATTCAATGAAACCTCACTTTCTCTCATGCACGAAACAAAGATATGAACCGTCATTCACAAACACACTGAGACTCAAACCTCTGATCTATACAGAAAAACTGAGGGCATGTACTCAACGCTGAGTCTGTTTCCACTGTGCTGTTTAACTGGAAATACTAACTACAAACACAAAGATAAAGTTAATGAAAATTCACCAACAATTGCAACATCCAATTAAATCCAGACGTATACGTTTCTTAAACGTTTAAAGCTAACCGCCCTACAATAAACTCACAGCAATGCATTGTGGGTAGAGGCATGGCCTCGTTCTGCTTAGCCACCGTCCATTTTCCCTTGTTGTCGCGCCTCACAAGACCACGTGATCAACTTAACCCGCCATCGATTCGACGGCCTTCTAAAAAAATGTGTGTGGGTACGGATGATATGATAAAATGAGGGAGCTGATGAAGAATTGATTTATTTTAAATGGTCTGTCTGATATTGTTTGACTGCGGCACTACAATCTGTGTGGCTTGTTTTCGGTGTTTTCTGTGCCCCGGGAGCCGGTATTTCAGAACTGCCCTGATTTCCAAACACGCTTCATTTTACCAGGACACGAGACGTTTAATTTATGACACTCATAAAGTAAAAGTGATGACTGTGGAGGTTTCTATAAGGTTTACGTTGCAATTTCTGTCCTGTGAGTGGCTGTAAACTGTTGTTTAGCTACTGAAGTCAACGTGAAATCAAAACTGACACTGTTTACTTATATTAACGTTTTTACACAATACGCTTCTAAGTGATGTTGCTTTTTTACTTCAGCTTAAAACTATTCAGTTCTAAGAACATTTCCCTGATGTTTTCATAAGGTAACAAACATGTTTTTTAAACGTTGCAGTAATGTTATTGCTTGCTAAAAACAATATTTCACTTTTTTAAAAGTCTGTAATGTTTTTTTTAAATGTTCCACTAACAATTTAGGAAAAAGGTTTTTGACATAAAATATTTAACATGTAAAAACAGAAAGTTCTACTAACATTACACAAACATTTTTTGATACCTTTGAGAAAACATTTACAAAACAATGTTCTGACAATGTTACCTGTTAGCTAATAAATAATCTGAATGTGTTTGTTTGTTTACAAACACACTTAATCTTCTCAGATTTCATTCGTCTAAAGCGACGCACGAGTGGTGAATAGCTCCGGTCCGGTCTGGTGAAAGCTGGTGTCTGTGAGCTACTGGCAGGATTAATTTCTCAGGTCATCACTTATAGCGCGAGACACTCGGGAGAACGCCAGAGGCAAGGGCACAGAAAACTCAAGGGAGACACGGAGAGAGACGGAGCGGACAAGAATGTGTGTGTGTGAAACTAGCTGGTCTCCATCATTGTGAAGACCAGGGGAAAACCGTGAGGTGGTGAGCCGGACTCTGTCATCAGACAGCTCGGAGAAACCGCCCAGTTCCTCATCGTTTGGTTCATTCAGCGTAACGTCTTATTTACCCTAGAAGACGATTGACGGGCCTGAAAAAGAACATTAAACAATAACCAACATTAAACAATTATACATCTTAACATCAGCTACAACTTTAAAAACAAAAATGTCTCTGGTTCTTTTGAAACTGGCCTGGTGTTGCTATGATGATTGTTTGCTACATGGTTTGTTTATAATCTTTATGTAATATAATGTGATATAATGAAGTGCCTAGATCAGGTTTAATCCAAATAAAGTTACTGCACAATACAGTCTTTAGACATTTTAAAATATTTGTTTTACATTTAACAAAAACAGTAAGTTAGGAATAAGTGATTATTAATAACAGACAGCCCATAACCATACAGCGGTTCTGAGCATGTGTACATATTTACTGATTAACACTGCAGACTTGTCGTCTATGCTAATCCAGTCTCTGTTTTTGACCTTAAAACGCAGTGATGGAGACGTGTCGTGTTCAGGGATCTCTGAGGCTTCGTCCGTCTCCTCCAAGCTGTCAAACTCTGCGTGTCTCCATCGCACCTTCTGCTGGTTATTTATTCATTCTGCACGTCCCTGAAGATGAGAAAAGCAGAAGAAAAACGAGGGGAATAAAGTGACAGATTAATTTATTGACCAAGCATCTTTCTTTCTCACACTTCTCCGTCTGCTGCCACCCGGTGTCTCCCGTGCGTCTGCGTGACGGGCCGACACCAACCGAGCCTAATGCTACACGTGAACCGAAATTGAGAGCAATGGTCATTTATCACGCAAAGCTAAAAACCAGCACCTCTGCTCCCCTGAGATGACATTCACTGATGCAGAAGAGAAGAGAGAACAAACCTGAGATGGCCCATATTACCCAGAATGCCCTGGGGTTTGTTTACGTGAGGTGGGCGGCGTGTCGTCCTAACTCTTGTTTCCTGATTACACAAGCGTTCTCCCGGTGTGACATACATCAGCCCGTGTCTTCCTGCTGGTTTGGGCTGATGTAGAGAGTCATGCGGCCCAGATTTGATGGACAGTATCTGTTTAAGACAGGAGTGATGTATTATACTGCCAAACTATTAAATAACATTTACACCTCAGACAGCTATAGCACACCGGGATGGAGTCGCTGTCAGTGTTATATTGCTGTCTGATGTGAAGTCATTCATATTATTATTATATTAATAATGACACACTCAGTTGCATTGTGGTGTCAAAGTGTATAAAAACGTATTTCAAAATTTTTTCAGATCAACAAATAGTGTAGTTTACATCCGAACCCGATTCAGGCTGAAAATCATAAGGGGTTGTTTGAGGTTGTGTTTTGAAAACTAAAAGGCACATTTTCATATGTTTGACTGCTTTAAAAAAAACCCTTCAGGAAACAAATGTCACACAAGACAGTCAAAGGCCATTTTTCCCCTTTGCACTGACAGTAAAAACAGCAATGAGGTTTGTTGTCCATCGTGCCAAAACTCTGATCATTTCTGTGTTTCTAAACTGTGTTTTACACAGTTTAAAAATAGCTCAGAACGGACACAGACGTAACAAACATTTTTTCCTGTAAGAATTCTTCCAGCCAAACGCCTCTTGAATTTTTGAACAATGTAAATTATTAAACGTTACATTAAAAAGCCAATGCAGCAAAAATGATCTTTCCCCGGAGAACAAGGGCTGCAAATATCCCTCAGAGCGGCCGATTCATGAGTAACAAATTCATTTCCATCGTCCATGAAACAATCAACTGTAACTTTGTGTAAAGAAACTTGTGTTTCATTAATGAAGTTTACTGTCAAAAAAACTCCTGGCACCATTAAAACTACCAAACCTCAAAGCCAAAAATAACCTTTTGTTGACATTTGGTTTCTGAGGTCTGAGATGTTAAAAGAGGTGCAGAAGAGTCTGAGTTTTACATGATCTTCCTGAGAAACACGCGTCAGCCGGTCACTCCTGATGGATGAGTCCCACCGCAGCTCCTCATCAGTCAGGAAATTCTGCAGCGCCGGAGAAAATCAAAAAAGAAAGAAAATGTTAGAGGAGGGGCTGAGGGGGAGTCCAGGGCTCCAGCGGAGGACAGGTTAGCTGTGGTGAATGGGGAATTTTTATGGTATCCATCCATTTGAATCTAAGCTGAGTGATTGCTTCTGTCCTCACACACACACACATATGCACACATGCACACACACACACACATATGCACACATGCACACACACACACACATATGCACACATGCACACACACACACACACAAATTCGATTTCCATGACTGAAATCGTGGTATCACACTATTTCTGCAGTATGTACTTTACGGTATGCAGATTTTCTGTGGGCCAAAATGTTATATTCAACTGATCACATTGGTGGAAAACTGTATCCCATAATGCAATGGGCTTGCCTACACACACACACACACACACACACACACACACACATCAGACTCATGTCGCATTCTTAACACAGCCAGCCTCACACACGGGCATGTGAAAATTAAACATATTTCACATTTAATATTTTCCACAAATTCCTTTATGAATGTTCTCAAATGTGACAGGAAATAACAGTTTAAAAGTGCAAAATGTAAATTGTTGCACATTTTCATAGCATCTCACAGGAAGGTCACTTGTGTAAGGATCTGCGCTCAATATCAATAAAAAGAGACACAATATATTTTCTGCACGTGAAAACGTCACCCAGTAAACTGTTAAAGAGAAAACGGACCTTGTCACAAAACGGCGGCCCTTAAAGGTGAAGTTCATATGAAATCAATGCAGGCGGCAGACATGAGATAGAAGACACAAATCAACACTTTACACCCTCATGAGAGAGAGAGAGAGAGAGAGAGAGAGAGAGAGAGAGATGTATGTGCTATAAATAAACTCATGTAAAATTAGAAGATTATTTTAATACTTCAACACACCTGAAAACCTTTGTGTATGTCACTCACCTGTTTGGAACACAGCTGCAGCTGAAACAAACAAATAAATAAATTAAAATGTATTTATTTAGTCGATCCAAACTTGTCAGAACCCAAGAGCACAAACGCTGAAGAACTCTCTTCAGTAACACAGAAACAGACACTGATGCAAGCTTCAGAAAATGACAAGCAGTTATTTCTGTTCCTTTAAATCACAGAATCACTTTCAGTAAACAGATGACTGGCTACCTGTTGCTAACAGCAAGTGGTCGACCGCAAGCGTAACTTCTAACCAGACGTGAGGGACCCAACCAGAGCGCTGAGGTTTGAGTCTTGTTGCTGCGTGTCTGTGTGACTGATGGCGTTGTTCTGGACACATTTGTCCTGTAATGGCCGTGCACCTACTTGGGGAAAAAAGTTAAAAATAAAAAGTTTGAATCCAGCTTGGGAAATTGAGTCTGTCACCTTGAAATGTGTCTTTCTCAGGCGCTTTGGGTAAATAAAGAAACTTTGCGTCTAATTGAGCAGTTTAACCTTGTGGGGAGTTTTCAACAGTCTGCTGTCGGTACAGATGTTTAGCACTGAGGTGACAATAAATGTGTGAACGTGGAGAAAAGTAACATATGGAGATATGAAACACAACATAAACTATAAACGGATGTCGGTGAGATGTCTGTCATACAGGCGAAAACATGAAGAAAAACACAGTTTATGGCATGTAAAATATAATATCAAATAAACAGAACTGAATGATGATGTATGCTTTGTATTCTATAACACGCAACTCAACATCTGCTGAGACAACATGAGACTACAATGAGAAAAAACAACAACCTTTCTCTAAACATGAGACCAAGAAAATCATGTTTTGATGTCAATTAAACTTTACAGGCATCTGGAGAAAAGATCCGTTTGTGCTTCAGGGTGAAACTAAGTTTATATCGTTCAGACCTTCATTCTGCTTTTAAACTTTGTCTCTGTGTTTAATTTAGTACGTCAGCAGTCACTTACAGTTATTTATGACGGAGTCTCCATTCACCCGCACATAAAACCACACAGGCCGTAAATTGTTACTGTATTTGTGGCAATGGAGAATGGTTTGTGGTCGCCCGTCATGGAGATGAATTTATTTTACAGGCGGCACAAGAGATTTGATGTCACAGCTCTCAAAGTCAAAACGTTGTGGTGGCCATGTCTCTTGTTTTCAGTGATGTTAAGCTTGGCAACATACCTGAAATCTTCTCAAATGATTAACATTTTAAAATGCTCGTCCTCTCTGGAACAGAAGATCAAAATTAATTGTCAGTCTGACTGCATGGGCGGAGCCAGAGCTGTTAACCACGCCCTCACATTTTTAAAACCAATCAACTTCTAGTAAAAACACCACACTCACATTTTTCTGTTTCTGAAGTTGCAACTTCCTGTTTGCACCAGTTTGTTAAATGTGGAATCTGTTAAATGGTTGTAACTAGTAACTGGTTAAAGCATTGTTCAAACTAGTTGTTTAAAGAAGTAAATTGTGTGTTTATTTATACCTAAAATCTCCTAAACTTTTTGGAGGTTTATTTTATATTAATAAAAGCACATACCTGTCATGCACTGAGATGCAAACAGCAAATGTTGCGTTTCCTTTTTTTATTCTCGGATTCTGTGGGATTTAACCAGGAGCCAAAATATGCACTTCCATAAATTTGTCACTTGGCATTTCAGTTTTGTCTCACCTGACTGCTCCCATTGCTCAGAAAACTGTGTGGAAACACTGAATTCTTATTCTGGGAAACATTAACAGCAAGAAAAGAGATGAAAACGCAGACGAAGCGACAGAGATATGAGGAGGTATAGAAATGACAGAAAAAAATGGACGTAATGTGATACATCATTAGGAGTGAAACTGTGCTTTATGCGTCTTATCGGAAACACACCTGCGTGGCAGACAGCTGTGACAGCAGGGCGTGATAAACGAGTGTGTTTAAAAAGAAAATGAAGGAAGAGAGCGACACTTGAAGGTCGCTGGGGTACGTCTAAACTCCACCGTTACCCTCCATTATAATTGCTTCTTTTAGCCGCTCCTCATGAATATTAAGCAGGAGGCAATGTGGACACGCCCCCACCGCCCCAGCCTGACAGCTGCATTAAAATTCAGGACCAAAAATCTCATCTTGACATCTAAATGCCAGTTTCATTTGCATAGAGTAACAAGATGGTCGAATCCTTTCATCCAAAAAGATAAATGACACTCTTTGAATTATATCGCTGAATTTCACCAAAACTTGTGCAGGTTATATTTCAGACTGAAATCTAAAGAGAAAGTTATGCCTATTAAAATAAAGCTCACACAGTTTTGTTTCATATCAATCAAATTCTGCATATATTCATAATCTGGTGAATGTTTTCCTCGAAGGCCACTGCTCTGTCTCACTTACACTGAAAGAGCTTTCAGAAATTTGTTCTCCAAAAACCTTGGCATAAACTTTCGAGGGCAGCTTTACAGACAGAAACAACAATGATGAATTCACCAGCATTTGTAACCATTAAACAAAAATATCTGACCATTTTAAAAGTAGCAGGATACAACCGTTCATTTACACAGATGAAAACATACAGGAACATTCGCAGAAAGTATGAAAGAAACAAACAAATGATTCCTGACACTGAATAAAACACTCATATCACAACATAACATCTCAACACCAGCTATAAGGTGCCGGAAACCTGCATCACTTTCCTCCGGACACACAATCAAAATCTTTCTTTAAAAAGCTGCATTCAAAGCCTCCGTCTTCACAGCGACCTCTGACCCCTGAGTGTCAAACTGTACGATCGACAACAGAACGCAATAAACGCTCGCATTCTCAAACCACTACGCCATCTGTCATTTATAAAGAGATGTGTGAAAATCAAAGGCGTTTCTTAAAGTGCCGCCGTTTTAACAACATTAATTATTCATTTGGACGTGGTAAATTATTCATCTATTCATAAGGAGGCTCAATTATACTGCGAAAACAGAAGCGGAGCCTTTATTTTTCAGAAGACGACCTACATCAGGAGTCGCCCGATACTTAATACTTCGTCTTAGTTGTTTAATGCTAGTCGCTTTGTTAGCGACACACGACTCATGAGACAAATACTGATGCGTTTATATGATGCAAAAAGGATGAAACAGAGTTACTGTACTTTTCAGAAGCGGCATTATACCATACAGACCTTTCATTTAAAAAAATGCCATTAGCTTTAATATGCTATTCTGTGGCTGCCGTATGCGGCCATTATCATTAATCATTTGTTTTGCATGGAAGAGACACGCGAGTCGTACTCGGCACAACGCAGTTGGAATTTACCGTCTACGATCCATTTTTAACGTGCTGTTGTAGAAATGCGTGCATGGCGCTTTCCGTACGTAGCTACAACAAATCTGCTCGTAGTAGATTTATCCTCAATTTTCTCACTGAACTGCACAGCTCTGTCAAAAAAACACAATCAATTCAGTGTATTAGCAAAGTACATTTTGCATTAATATTTGTGACATCACAGCCAGCAGTGTGTGTTTTGTGTGTGGCATTTTGAAACATTACTGTGGGTGTTTTCTGTCGAACCTGCTCAGGTCTGAAGCCACGACACCAGTTGCCCCCCTCACTTGAGGCTCCGATAACGCCAAACCTATTATGCAAATTGGCAAAGTTGTTTTTTTTGTGAAGAAAAGCACATTTTTCAAAATTCATTTGGTTCAGCTGATTAAGGAATTAAAGCTTCAGTTCTGAGGGGCGGTGGGGAGTCGGGAAACGTCACAGTCTGTTAACTGTGAACAATGTCACATTTTTAGGAGTTATTTCACAGAGCCGCTCTCTGAAGCGATGAGCACATTAACCGGGTCCAAACGTCTTTTCCTTCCGGGCTGAAATCAGAGTCATTTGCAGAGTAAAAAACAAACAGCTAATCAAATTCCCTGCTACAATTTTCTGTGATAACCACCTCCGTTTGTGTTCCTGCAAATGACCAGAAAATGAGGCATTTAAAAGCTGAATTCAATACTAAAAACACAGAATATGTACCTGTGATTCTCTGTCAGATTATAACCGATATTTAAACGTACAGTAAGTGATTTCTGAGAAACACGGTTACAAATTGAAATTCGACTGCTTAGTGTGGCATTGCAAAAAGAATTGTTGTGTTTGCTCACAGTCATGGCTGTGTAAAAACCACAACGCCATAACAACCAATGTTATTGTACCCAATGTGTATTGCTATTGTATTGTACTCCTGTAACCAATCAGAAATGTTGGGGGTGGAGCAGTGAAGGGAGGGGTGTGTTTTCTTAACAACCTATTTCAAATATCAACAGGGCTTCTCAGAAACACGGTTGCTGTACCTTTAAGAGTGACAGGTGAGACCAAATCTGTTCCAGATGAACTCTGACAGATAAGACAGGTGTAGATCAACGGGTTAAATGATCTTCCGTTTGGGACCCTGAAACGCCCCCCTGATGAAACCTGTCAGGATATCATCACAGCTGAGGCGCTTTGAGTTCTGCTGTATGAAGATTTGATCAAACAGAATCAATCTCTCTGAATGTGTGTGAGGCGTTCGGCGCTGTCGGGGGCCGTCTGACCATCACTAATGTTCATGAGAAACTCGTTCCCTTCGGTTTCTGTGGCTTCCTCTTGTTTGTTTCTGTATGCATGAAGGTTTGTGCTGCAGAAATCTAACCTTTGTGTGTGGACAGAAACAAACAGAGATGAAGTTTGAGACTGCCGGTTTATTCCCAGAAGGCTGCGGGGCCGTGTCGCAGCCACAGTGTCGCCAAACCTCTATCTGACATATGAGACCCCCCCGATCTGTTTTACTGCTCTACACACACACAGACACACACATACACAGACACACACACAGACAGACACACACACACGTCTACGGTTCATACCTACACAAAACTCACCAAAAAGATGTTCAGACTTTTTGTGTTCTTGCTTGAAGATCTCAACAATGTCTCAAACTGTTCTCTAATATTCCAAGAAACCAAATCTGCAATCGAACGTTAGAGATTTCAGTGACATCAAACAATAAAGTATTGACTTATTGTGCTGAAAACCAATATTAATATTTTTTTATTTAAAGAGACAGAGAGAAACAAGTTAAAATTTTACGGTGCATAACTAAAACCTTTAAATCCAAAGTAATGCCTCTGTAACTGTGGCAACAGACAAAGTGATAAAATATAAAGTGTTAAATGTATAGATTTTGACAGCATCTGTTTGCGCATTTGTGTGTTTTTGTGTAAATGCATTTATACTGGGTTAAAAAGGCACAAAAGGTGTGATCTGAATTCAGACACCTGGAAAAACTAAAATATCTGCTCCACTTCACAGCCGTACTTTTAGAAACCCTGTGTAATGTTGAGAAACATTAGTCTGCCGCAAAATGGATTTAAAAGGATTTAATTTTCCACCCTTTTGTTTAAAGTCCAATAGCTGAATGCTAATGATAGCAAAAACATTGATGACATCACAGCGGCTAGTTTGAATGTTCCTAGAATTTAAAATAAAGTTTTTTGTTTTTGTTACGTTTTCGTTGCTTAATGCATATTATCAGGGAATCTTATCAGACTGTTTGGTTTCAGAAACATTTGTGTACATTTTCAACATTTTTAAAACATTCACATTCCAACATATCAGGGACTCATTCCTACAACACAAAGCTGTTAGCTAGGCTAGCACATTCTTTGCCCAACATAGTGTCTAAATTCTTATTAAAATTGTCTTTTTTTCCCTCCACCACGAGCTGATCTGAGGTCAGACGTGCTCAGATCTGCTCCAGAGCTCTAGCACACCTTTTCAGAGTGGTCTTCTGGTTTCCATAGCGATGAAAACGATGTTGGTTTTCCACAGACTCCGGACAGAATGACCAGCAGATACTGTGAGAGTGTTTGTGAGTTACCAGAGGGTCAAACGCAGAGGTCAAGTCAAGACAGCAACTCCCGGCAGCTGCCTTCCATTACCCACGGATAAATGAAGTGTGGCGGAACCGAAGCCATTTTAGAGACTATGAGCTGCCAGAGAGAGAGAGAGAGAGAGAGAGAGAGAGAAACAGAGAGAGAGAGAGAGAGAAACACAGAGAGAAACACANAGAGTGAGACAGAGAGAGAGACAGTGAGACAGAGAGAGAGAAGGGAAAGAGAGAGAGACACACACACACACAGAGAGAGAGAGAGAGAGAGAAACACAGAGAGAGAGAGAGAGAGAGAGAGAGAACATATTACTTTTCCATCTCTGGTATTTGAGGTCGGTTTGTAAATTCCTGTGGATTTCAGCACCTGTAGACACGGTTCTGTGACTGATGTCTCCCACCCATCATCTCAGGCTCTGTGTGGATGACAATAAAAACAAAACTATCTAGTTTACAATCCCAGTTAATCCCTGCTGGTGGATGTTGGGAAGGTTATTTGCATTATACAACAAATCAGTTAACTTCCATTTAAATAAATAAATCTTTTAAACATTTTAGGAAACAAATAAATGACTGAAGTGATATTTAATTATGACTAGTTGCCACTTACGTGCAAAAACCACTGGGTAAAACTTACCTCATCTATTAATATTCATAACTCACTCTTAGTTCAGCGTAGGGTTATAATTTGGCCCCGCTTTGCTCAGTTCAACAGCTGCAAATGGGAGCGACTGTAGACTGATGGTGGGAGGGGCCTGATCTTTATTAGGAAGCTGTTAACCAATGGAGCATCACGGCGCGTGCGAGGGGAGGGACGGGGTGACACTGAGCCGACAGACTGAATTTGTTGACTCGCTGGAGCAGGGAAATGATGTCTGATAAATGAAATTGAAACAGCCTCCGTGCTCTCTCTCTCTCTCCTGAGCTCAATATTTTTTGATGTTTTGCTCCAAATACTGTATTTTAGCGACTCTAAAGACGTGTGAGGAAACTTATACAGCTGCCTGTTGTGATGATGAGAAACTGACAACCGTGGAGGTCATGACATAGTTTTTATAAAAATGAGGCTTCACTCTGTCATAATATTGACAACTGGACCCTCTTCAAATCCAGCTCACAAACAGCACTCAACTCTCATTCAAGCTTTTGTTGAATACATTTCTAAACTGGCCAGGGTTGGTTTGCACTGGTTTGTTGCTAGCACAGGAGGCGTAGCTAGTAGCTGGGGTTTGTAAGGTTAGAATGATGTAATTAGCCAGGGTGTAGTTAGCTAGATAACTAACTACACCCTTTACAGCAGTTTAAGAAAGCTTCATTCTACAAGAAAAGGCCTGTCCATATATTCTGTCAAAATGATTTTCTCTGCACACAATTTATATTTGTTTAGAGTCTCATCAGAGTTTCTGTCCTCTGCGAGTCTTTCAAAATCTACTCAAAATAGGCCATATTTGTTTGCCCTGCCTATGAAAAGAAAAATATAATCAGGACACATCTGATAGCTGGCCAGACATCTGCTTCTGTGTCGCCTGCGACATTTGTAACATCTGTTTGTAGGTCTGATTTGCACCTGAAAACGTGAAAAATGGATTAAAATACAGACTATGAAAAACAGATCGTATAAACTTAAAGTAAAACATGATAAAGTTCACAAACAAATGCTGGTATGAGGTTTACATTCTCCCACTGACATCAATATAATTTCATATGAAAGTTTTTAATAAGTCATATCTGTAATATTTATGTTTGTGAAGTAATGCATTTGTTATTTAAATGCAACAAGTTAAGTACTTTTTAAAATAAGTCAGATTCAAACCTTTAGATTCTGCAACACACCACTGCAACACAGCACTTGCCATTTTTGTTGTGTTTTCTTCAGAACTTCACACACATTTTGACACTTTTTGGCCACTTGTGTACAAATGAACGCCTCCCGGTTCTGCCTGTTGCGTTTGTTCCTGTCAAACTCTCAGAAGCTACTTAGAAGTAAATCTCCTGTAATTTCCCTGCCACTTTCCCTCCATTAGTTCTGTCAGGAGCGGTAAGTTGCTCCGCAGCCTCAGCCAATCAAACGTCAGGAAGCACATGCGCACGTCCCTCACGGGGCTGACTTGCCGATAAAATACGGAGGGGGGCAATTTGGTACGTTTTTAGGGCAACGTGTCTTGAAAGCACTTCCATCTATCACATCCTTTCAAAGACCACAAAACCTCCTCTTTCAAATCAGGAAGAAAGACTAAAGGATCGTAGCAAACAACAAATCTTCCGTTTACAAAGAAAAACAGCTGAACAGCGTCAACCTCTGTTTTTATCATGTCTGCATCTTAAATTTTGTCTTTTAGTCCAAATCTGAAGAATATTTAGATCTGCTACACATTCACCAACTTAAAAACAGACAACATTAGCCACTCAGCTAGCAATTTGGTTGTAAAAACATTTCCCTAATGTTTCTATTAACTAACAAAGAAATAGAAATGTTATTTTGAATGTTCTAGAGATGTTATTGTTTGGTTTCAGAAACATTTGTGTACATTTTCAACATTTTAAAAACATTCACATTCCAACATATCTTAAGAACAACTTTTGATATACAACATCAGAAACATTATGCTAGCATTACTGCATGTGTTTTGATAAGGTTACATTTTGGAGAACATTAGCCAACGTTCTGAGAACAATTCCCATTAGCCTGGTAGGAGAATGGCGTCGGCTGCTCAGGAACTTCTGCACGAGCCGATTGGAGGATGGGAAAATAGCTGCCAAGGCGCGAGGCTTTATTGTACAACTGGAATTGATGTCGGCGTCTCGCTATGTAAAACTTTAATCGAATTGTGGGGGTGCCGTCGGTCCTCGACATTACATGAAATAAATTCTGCTCTATAAAGCTATCAGATGAAGAGAAGTTTTACTATATATATAAGCTTGTGAAAAACTTTGAGAAGTTTTCTTCCTCTTTCTTCAACAGTTGGGCGTTTGTGGAGATAAGAGAACGAGAGCAATTCTCAGATGAAAACGTGTGAAAGGCATTCATTTAAACACTTTAACTTGGACGTTTGTGGACTATTAACAACTTAACAACTGGAGTTTAAACAACTAAAACAAACGCTACGCTACAGATAACAGCCCTGTGAGGTTTTATAAACACACAGTATCATCAGTTTTACACAACAAGCAACAAGGATAAACATCAGTTACCCTCATTAGGAGTCAGAGAAAGATATTAACTCCACTTCTCCATGTAATAATTACACAACATTATTAAACAGCTTTAGACAGAATGACTGTTAATAAAGATTTACTATTGTCACCCGCTGCTAAAAACAACAAGCAAAGATCTGTGACTTAACACTGAAACATTAGTTCAGATCTGATGGGTCAACTGGTGATCCGATTAACTTAAACCAAATTAATTTAACTTAATTTACCATTTGACTTACTTATGCAGTCACACATACACACACACAAAATATACATATATTTCAAGTCAAAACATTTGATATCATCTTGACCTTTTGGGAAAGAAGGAAAACTCAAATCAAAGAATGGAACTCTTACTAAGTTGAAATAAAAATTGTAATTTTAAATTGTAAACACATACAGGGTCTCCAACACACACACACCTTTCTGCCACCCAGATGTTAATAGCCAGGAGACTGTAGACCCACATCCCTGGATTCTCAAACACAGCTCACCGTTCAACATGCTGAACACCTGACACACACACACACACACACACTTCTCTTTACTGCAAGCTATTACCCGCCTCTCCCCTCCATTACACCCCAGATCTCCACGGACCCTGTGTGATATATTACATGTTTGTTCTCACGTCGTCTAGCGTACGACTCTCTGAATCTGACGCATTTATGGCGTGTGGGCTGCGTTTACTGGTAGAAGTTTTGAGGAGCGCAGGGCGAAACCACTGGCTTAAAAAGAAGCCATCACTTCTAGACCAAAACGGATCCATCAAGCGTATTTAGAGCGGAGAGGATGAAGAGGCCGGAGGAAGATGAAGACGCCAATGAGCCACAACTCACATTTCACAAAGCCATTACTGACCAATCTCCACCAATCACAGCCTGAACCAGTAAAAAACAACCTTGTGATGACTCACACAGCTAATGTAAAGATGCCTGTGTGTGTGTGTGTATCTGTGTGTGAGTCTGTGTGTATCTGAGTGTGTGTCTCTGTGTGTGTGTGTGTGTATATGGTTGTATTGGCTGGGGATCAAGAGAAGCTCATTTATTTTAAATTTGTTTCAAGCGTCGCCTGATTTCCAGCCAAAACAAGCATTGTTGACGTTAAATAAGTTTTGGCAATACAAAGGCTGAGCCAGATGGATAATAAATATTTTCTGTAGCGCGCTGACGGTTGGTCTCAGCGGACTGTCGCTCCGGCTGGACGCCATATTTGATTTGACGTGAATGAAAAGGTTTTGACGTATGGAAGCTGAGAACGCTTAATAAATCACACTGTCATAAAGCTACAGCGCCCAAAAATGAGTTCCCCACCCTTATATTCTTCCAAATCTGTGACTTTACTGTAAAATTACTGTCGTCATGCGTTACGTTTGCCATGCCACCTCATGAGGTCACATGCGTTGTTTATGCTACAATGCAGGCGCGTGGCTTTAGGTTACAGGACATTATATACATAGATATACATCTACATTATGCATGGATATATGTATAAAAAAAGTATATATACACATTATACGAGAAACATTTGCTTCTTATTGTAAAGAAGAAAATCCTGTTTTCTATACGACCCCCAATAACTCTGCAAACAAACATACTGAGAATATTCAACAACAAAAAGGCAATAAAAAACGCTGCAAGGCCGCTACATATGTTATGATAAATATTTTTGTGGTCCGCTTTAGGAAAGCGATGCTCTTCTGGTGATGGTTTCTCACGTCCCAGATGGACGGATAAAAATTGTGTGTATGTCTCAGCCTCACTCACAATGTGGAGGGTAACCAACTGAGAGAGAGAGAGAGAGAGAGAGAGAGAGAGAGAGAAAGAGAGGTGTCAGACAGAAGATCTCACTCTCTCACTCAGCACTCCAGCAAAACATTTCTCAGACCATCATGCGCACACACACACACACACACACACTCGCACCCGCGCCTCACACTGCAGCCTGACATCTCTAACACCAATCTCTGTCCTTCATCTCTTCTCTCGTTCCTGTGACCTCATCTTATCCCATATTGTCCTTCAGCCGCTGTGATAGTCTGTGTTGTGCTCATCTCCAGCAATGAAATCCACAGAAAACTGTTGCTTTTAAACCTCTCAGGGGGCTGCAGCGATTTACCAGCCTCTTGTGTCTCAACTTCTCTGTTACAGTCCAAATAAACTCTTCACTGCTCCAGCGTTTGAATTCTACATTTCATTTGATATTATCAAAACAAAAATCAACACTATATCTATCCAAATGCGCCTCTTTAAAAAACAACTTTCTGAAGATGTCACAAATCATTCATTTAAACCCCTCCCCTTTAACAAATATGCAAAGAATTAGAAGTTAAGAACCTGGAGCCTTCCGGCCTCCTGAGATCCGTCTGAGATCCGTCTGCCACCTATGAGTTTTAGCGACCGGCGGCAAGATGTGTGAGAGCGAGAAACAAAGAATTGGAGAGCCGGATGAGGAAGGAGAGAAGACACCCTACTTTAAGAAGCACAGAGAGACACACCTCTCTGAACCAGAGAGAAACCAGTTTTCCAGATCTTTCCATGTCTGATTACAACAAAGTCAGCAGATGTCAAACAAACTTGATATTCAGAAAAAACACATTCACACCTCCACACTGTTGTAAATAATTGAGCGTTATTAATTATGCAATACGAAATACACTGTCACTGCAGAAAAGATTCAGTTCACACTCGGATACGTGACGGTTTGAATCTAGGTCAGAGCGTTTAACAAACGCAGCTGTAGCTCGCGAGCGCCGCATCGCTGTGGGTGTGACTGGCGGTCGCTTCGTCGATTGGTTACTAATTGTTACGAACAAATCTGATTTCCCAGGAGCGCTCGACACTCTTCGTTTTCCCGGGATTTTTTTGCCAGGTGCCTGAAGTTCGTTAATTTATTGAAAAGATTCTAATTAACCGTTTCTAGAGGCGAAAAACATAACAGGAAGATATATAGGTTTGAGCAATACAGCTGCGAGGAGTAAACGCTCGCCGTATAACTACTAAAGTCGCTCTCTTTGTTCACGAACGCTAAATGCGCCAGCAATTACATTATTCTGAGGTAATTACCTTAAATTCAACTGCCTTAGGAGACAGCGGCGCTCTCTACATAAAGGCGAGTTTTTAGAGTAGACTTGAAAAAAGAAAGTGACTCTCAATGGAGCAAAATGGGCTGCGAATCAATTACAAATTAAATAACAGTTGAGGCTAACTGGAAAAATAAAAATGTACAGAACTATTATTCTCAGACCTGTGAATTGCAATACAACCTCAAAACTAGCCCCGCTGTTCAATCTGCAATCTGTTCCATTTGCCATAAAAATCAACAAGAATCGGTCATTCAACAAGTAAGTTTATAATAATGATTTATAATTTAAAATGTGTTTGTTGTCCCTGAAAAGTGAGTTTGACTTTAACATGCATAAATATGTAAAGTAACAACACAAGAAACACAAAGGTATAGTTAAGATAAACACAGACTAACAGTAAGAGAGTACATGAGCTGTAACAGGTCTTGTTTTACACCAGTACCTCACACTTTGTCCTCTTTGAGGTAGACATCATTTACAGAAGGTTTCATCAACTACTTCAGTTGCCCGCGGCTACCAGGTTGAAGGATGATGTCATTATAGAAACTGTCGACTTCCTCACATTTCGTAAACAAACGCCGGCGTGAACTGGAACGCAGCGAGGAAGATGTTCGGCTGGTATCTGCAGTGGTGAGGAGTACTCCGTTCATCTTTACTGTGTCAAACACAAGAGATTAAAATACACAACAGAGATTAAAATGCACAACAGAGATTAAAATGCACAACAGATATACATGACAGCAGCTGTGGTTATTGTAGCGTTTTTGAACTTGACTTCATTTTAATGCTGTTTTTGTTGACTAGTTTCACTTTCATTTGTTTTAGCTACAATGTTTTTATTGTCACAGAAACTTCAGGCATGTTTTGTATGTTTTTATTAATATTTAAACTACTCTTTCATATATAAATCAATAGTTTTGTTTTAACTATTATAACTCTGGAGCATGTAAGATAGCTCAATAAATCACACACGCTTTTCTCCTGCTTGTTCTGTTTTACTTGTCAGAAATCTCACACTGAGAAAATCAGGATAGCTTCTGAGACGCTAAATGGGGAGGAAAACTGGATTGACTGGTGGCAGTAAAAGGCCGGGCCTGGTTTGGTTTGATTGTTGGGCTGATATGTATTTTCTCAGCGTGAGGATAGTCACACACTCATTGTCAGCGGTACAGCAATCAGAACAGAAGAAAAACCCGCTGGGAGCCGCGGGTAAACGGTCTGAAATAACCCACCAAAATAAACTTCAACCGCACGCCCGGTTTGAATACAGAACGGGCCTGTCAGTGGACCGAACAGAACTCTATGGAGGGGAAAGAGACGCTACTGGGATAAAGACTCACTGCCCGGACAACCAAACGCAAATTGTACGTCTACCAATCAGAACTTGCTCTGGGAAAAGCGCAAAATTAATGCAGCGGCGATGGTGATTTCGCATACGGCGAGGGTCTTCACCAGAGAAAATCACACGCTTGGAGCACGTACGCCGTAAATGCATAAAAAAATTACTTTCTCATAAATTACTTGTGTCACCGTTACAAATGATTCGGTTCCTGGGCGTGATAATTGGAGGCGGTTAAAACTGGGACGTTTTTAGCTCCAGTTTCTCAGAAATCTGACACATAACCTGAAGATTAATAAGAGATTCATTTTTAAAAGAACCAATCAAAGACAAATTGTGTAAACGGTTAGAAGTGGATGAAACGTCTTCAGCCTGAGGAGATACAAATGATGTTTTTACAACGGTGATTAATGACTTTGTTCCAAACAGATTTGATAAAGGCAATTTCACTGAATAATATTTCTGGAGTTGTTGGACAACTAAAGGAACAGACTTACAAAAACTCGTCATTTACTCAACATTGTGATTTTAAACCCACATGAATTTCATCTGTCAAACACAGAGACATTTCTTGAAAAAAGTAATATTTTATCTGTAACATAAAACACAAAACTCGCATGTCAGTTTGCTAAAGTTTGATATCAATAATGCCAAATGCCTTTTCCTCTCAAGTGTGAAAGATTTTAACTGTACTGTTCCTTTAAAATCACAGGACCTTGTGTTGGTTCTGTCTGTGTTTGACATACTGCTAAAAGACACTTAAATCAACGGATCAGTCAAAGAACTCACAATAGTTAATCAATTAACAAAATGTAATCCTTTTGTTTTGCCCACAGGGACTCATGAAGTCAGTTTGCAGCTATCAGAAAGCAAATAAAACCAATTATGTGCTTAAGTCCTTGTTTGTTTTAGCATTAAGCTGAAAAAAGAATAAAAGCTACAAAATAAGTAACATTAAGCACCGAGCAGAATGCTAGCGGAGGCCATCTGAGTCCCTCAGCTAAACGAATAAAGAGAAAAAAGATTCAAATTCATCTTTAAAACATGCTGAATGTAGCCGGCAGCCGCTGTACCGAGTCTCCTCTCAGTAAACGAATAACACACTTTAATTGGGGCAGTTATTCTCTGCTTACGAGACGTAAGCCCATAAACTCTTGTCTGCTCAGCATTCTGAAACACTACAGGTTCTGAGCTGAGAGACGGGCCGGGCCACAGATCTGTTTCTGGCACAGAGAAGTTCCTAAATCTGAACCGAACGTCTTCCCAGTGGACTAAGGTTTGAATCTGAGTTTTGCAATATGAGAACATCGCCCCCTGACCTCTGAACGTAAATAGATGTTAAATAAACAGTGTTTACAGTCTCTGAACATTTCAAAGTTTGTATAACTTACATCCAATGACAACTACAAACTATTAGGGCTTCACAATCAGAACATTAATTCATTGGGGATCGAACCCTGACCATAGTGTTGCAAGCGTCATGCACACAAATTGAGACACAGCAAGTGTTTAATAGAAAATTAAACATCTGTACACAAAAATCTAACTCAAAATATCTAAACAAAATCATAGAATAAAACTCACTATAAATGACTCAAAACCCCTTAGCAACCACACAGTACATCCAAGCAATGACTACGCAACTGACTAGAAATTGCTTAAAAGCTCCTAGCAACCCTTTAGCAACCACACAACTGTATAGCAACGGCTATGAAACAGACTACAAATGATTAAAAACCTTAGCAACTCCTTAGCAACCAAACAACTGTACAGCAACTGCCTAAAAACCACTCAAAACCCCTTAGCAACCATACACCATACCCTAGCAACGGCTATGCAAATTAGAAATGTCTTTAAAAGCCTTTAGCATTGTCAGAGCAACACTCTGCAGTCTCTAGCTGACGGCCGAGAGTTTAGCACAGGCAGGCAGACATACATTAGTTACAGAAAATGTAAAAATCTGGTTATCACACTTTTATCATCAGTACTTTAATCATGTATAGAGTTCCTCTGATTAAATGTAAAGCCCTCAAGAAGCTCTCATCAGTCTGAAGATATCTTCCCCGCCGCGGGGAAACTTTATATACTGAATACATACGAGAATGTGTGTGTGAGTGTGTGTGTTGTATTATCTGTGTGAAAAAACTCTGAAAGAGATTTATGTCCTCAGAAAGCACAGGTCCAGACATGCAGTACAGTGTGTTCCTTTGTCTGAATATCTGACTGGGAAAAGAAATGGCTTTCACCTACAATGCAATATACTGTAAGATTATATTTGTTTTTGTTCTCCTCACACACACACAATGTAGATTCTGTAATGCTTTAAAACACACAAAGCTGAAAATGAAAAATGTGACTTGGTGGTTAGAAAATATTCTGCACTGAGGTTTGGTGCTGAAACAAGCATCGGTATCTAACTTGGAATGTTTTCACAATGTTGGCTAATGTTCTAAAACAATTTTGCAGAAAGTACTTTATATAAACATTATTCCTAAGTTGTTTGTGGATGAAATTTTTGTTACCAATGTAAATGTTAGTTAAACATTCTTACAATCTAACATTGGGTTTCTCCAGCGAACACATGAACTTGTTGGACACTGACTTCCATCACAAGGTTTTGAATAAAATTCCGGCGACTTTAGGGAACAGAAAACCCTCTCCAGTTGTTATCCAAACCACAAGCGTGGATATCTCCATCCACAGCCTCCATCCTCCATAAACAAATATTGCCTCAGCGCAGCGTAAGACGCGAGCTGTTGATGTTTGCTTTATGATGCATGAGAGTGTGAAATGCGCTGAGAGATTTCCAGCGTGATCTGTTCCAGAATAATGTAGACAAACAATCGAAACACAGAGCAGAACAAACATCTCACGAGTGCTGAACGCAATAATGGGACCTTCTGTCTTATTGCAGTCACGTTTCCTCCTCAAAACTGATTTAAATGCCTCTGAGGAATTAATGTGTGACTCTCAACATAAAGAAGAGTACTGATATGTTTTTTCATATCAGAATAAGTGTCTTTTTCCAGAAACATCATGAGGAATCTATAACTTAATTCATACTGCAAAACTTGTCATGTTCATTACTTAGTTGTTTATCTAAACATCACCCAAAACTAGGAGTTTGTCGCTCTTTCTAACAGCCAATCAGATTGCAGGGTTAGGTTTTGTACTATAATTTCTCTGTAGTTTAAGTGGTAGGTCACGGTTAAACCTTTGTTTAACCATGTTTTCAGGACAATACTAAACACTAAATCACAAAAACCAATCAGGAATTAATGAAGATCTGACTTATTGTCACGCTGACACCACAACACCTGTTCAGTATTTTACATGGCAGTGCGAGTATCTTCATCACGTTAGCAGGGTTCAGTCAGAAAATATTACAAAGGCCTCACCAGTCAAAGTCAGAGCTCAGCAGTATTAAATGAACTACTACATCTGTCCCTGCTTCAGGAAGTCTTTGTGTCACCCGCGGCAACCGTGCGGTTTACGTTGTTCAATCGTCTCGCAGTATCTCGGTTTCAAGGGGCTTCACTCTGGTGGTCTGAGTATCAGACACCATCATCGGGTGGTCCGTGTGTCTCCTGCCGGATCGATACGGTTGTAACTTAAGTATTATGGGCTCCTTTCCTGCAGGCAGATCAGCCGCAGCTGAAGCCGATGTGATCTTTCCATACAGATTCAGTGTTGGTGAAATTTAAGGCTGGGTGAAGATTAATGTAAGTGTCTGATGCGGGAATGCGCTGCGGGTACGATTATACTCGTAAAACAGGGGGGGGGGGGTGTAAGAGTATCAGTGGGGCCAATTACAAATGAGCTACAGGGGGGATCTGTCTAAAATGAACCAAAAATGTGGATTTATGGTGACATGATCTGTTAAGATGTAGGTAAGTAAGATCTGAACCTAGCTGAAATCACAGCAGATTTCAGGAAACCAATGAGCTACAGACACAAAAAATAATGCGTCCATCATGTTGAATAAGACAAACATTCAAAATACATTCACATTACTCCATATCTGAAAGACGTTTTCTCTGGTTCAGAGCGAGAACAACAGACAGACACCTGCAGATCTCTGTGGGCCTCATTTTCATTAAACACAATAGCCCAGGGACAACATATCCAGTCAGCCTTATCTATAAACACAAACATTTTAGCAGCCAAGGTCACTCCATTTCTCCTCATTTCCTCTACCAGACAAACAGATAAATAATCTAATAAAGTCTCTTCACAGGTGGGCCTTGCAGTCAATAATATACCGATTTAATTACATTGGGGTTTATAATCGTGACAGTGGATGCATGTGGGCACTTACAACACCAGAAACCTTGTTTTTTCTTCCATTAATCTTCAGTTTTGAAGTATCCCGAAGTTTCTGTCATTCCTCAACATTTGACGTTTTAATAAAAGACGCCAGAGTCACGTCGTGTTGTTACGTCATTACGCAACCGCGGCGTCGCGCCGACCGGACTGAACGTGAGAAACCAGGTGAGTTTAAGCGGATTTAACTTTAAAACTTCACTAAATAAAGTGTTGGTTTGAGGTGGTATCGGCAGCAGGAGTGTTTTTACGCCCTTGTGTGGTTTTTTTGACGATGTTTTATCGATAACTCGGAGTTTTGATAAGGAGCCGTTGCCGCGTCAGGTTGACGGTGCTGCGCATGTGCGGGTTGAAGCGCCGCCGTCTCTGTTTAGACGGTCATAAGAAGTTTAATTGTTGAGGATTTTGTTGTTATAAATGCGTTTTTGGTTATTAACTGGATGTGTGTTTGTAATGAGATGTGTTGTTATGCTGGTAATGGTGCAGGGATACATCTGTCGCCCGTGTGTTTGTTTACATTAAAGCTGTGATATGTGACCACGTGACTGATGGGCTGAAGCTCTGAGTGTTTTATATATTATTCTCTTAATGATGTGTTTGTATTGATCATTTAATGTTTAATTCTGTGTTTTAATAATAGTGCTTCTGTCAATAAGAGACTGTGATGCCGGTGATATTTGGTCATTAAAATTGAGGTTTGACAGACTGTGAGGCTCTTTGGCCATCCATCCATCCATCTGTCTCTCTCTCTACCTCTCTCTCCTCTCTATCTGTCTATCTATATCCTTCTCTCTCTCTCTACCTCTATCTATCTTTATCCCTCTCTCTCTCTCTCTTCATTTTAAGCCACACTGCTCTCTGGCAACAGAAATCGCAGCGCTGAGACTAATTTTAAACACGACACTTCAGTCACATGCAACAGTTTGTACCTGTGGCTTCAGTAGAGAGACGCAGGAAGCTGTCGTGTGGAAGTAGAGCAGTTATTTCTGTTTCATTCCAGGTGTCTTTACAACTTCACTAATACCTTCAGGTGTTTGTCTCTCTCTCGCACCCGCGCCAAATCGGCCCAGCTGGAAGCTGAACCCGTGTACAGCTGGGCGGAGGTCTCTGATATCCATGTGTTTGTGCTGCGTTTTGTAGATGGCTGGTGAAAGGCATCTTTAATTCTCTGTGTTTTGCCGAATGGGTGACATGCTGTCCAAGAGACGCAGAAATAATTTGGGCGTGAGGTCATCAGATTGCTCTAATCTCTTATAAACACCCCCCAAAATAAGAAAGACAAAAGCTTCGGGGCTTTTTGTTCGAAGTCTAACATCTGGGAGTCTCACAGAGAGATTTCTGAATGACGTTTCTGAGCAAATTATTTAAATCAGTGGATTCAAGTGAACTCATTTTAAGTCTCCAAGAAGCTTTGAATAGACAGACAGGCGTCCCACAATTCTTTGCAGGTTGTATTCTGGCAGTAAAAAATCAGCATAAATGGGGCTGTGATTTTTTTTTTTAAATAAATCTGGAAGTAAATGGTAGTTTGGTTGGACTGAATTCAAGCCCCAGTCCTGACTGGATTTCCTGTAGTGTAATGATAGAGAATGGTTCTTGCAACGGCAGGACGTTGGTTTTGATTCTCAGAAGACACTGATATAATGTGTACCTTGCACTGTAAGTCACTTTGATGGATAAAAATATATTGTAGATCCTTTATGTGTAGCTGTTTGTCAACATGGTATTTTCAGGAAAACGCATTTGAAAGTTTAAGTTACTATTTCATCTCTGAAATTATTATTTTTTATCACACTGCCCAAATACCCACAATGCCTCTGTGCTGCTTAAAACGTATGCACAGTAACAAAGTGTTTATCCTAAAATTATAGCGCGACAGAACCGCCACCATCAGCACAAACGATCTAAAGAGGCAAATATAGCAATTACCCATAGACACCTGCTGTGTGGGCCGCAGCGAGGGGGAACCGGCAGCAGCGCTGCTCTGTTCAGTTCTGCATGTGGGAGGGACGGACACAAAGTTGACCCGGTTTAGCTAATGAAAGACAGTGTCCTCCCAGCAGAACTAAACTCACTGTAGGGAGCCAGGGAGGGAAAAGACTGATTAGCCTTTAGTGTTGTGTTATGATAATGAAACTGTGTGTGGTTGTGTTTCTTTCACGTTTAACTGGGTTACTCTCGTCTCTCTCGTGTAAAGAAAATTACGTGTAGTTGTGTACGTCTCAGTGAACGTTTGTAATGCTAACTCGCCTGTAAGATTTCTGTTCCATTAGTCATGGTTTTATATGAATAATGTTACTTAGTGATAGTAGTTCAATATTTTATGTGTGTATTAGCTAAATTAATTTGTAAGATGTAACATTAATCCAACATTATATGGGGATTTTTATATGTTATGTGTTTGTAGGATGTGAAACACCAAAGTTGCTATAACTGGGATGTGCTAACATTCTTAACGCTTTGACAGCGTTAATGTAACACTGTGTAATCAACACTCTCAGATTTAGCATGCTAACCATCACCAACATTGTATCTTGTATTTTAGCTTGTTTCTCGGCCATAAAGGCAGCAGGCTGAAAAATTGGGAGTAACCGTAGTAAAAACATACAATTAAAGCTAAAGTTTTCTTAATTAAACGGCACCCGGCGCCCGTGAGAAGCTGTAGTTGTCAGAGATAATCTCAGCTTTAGAAACGTTTACAGACGAGGTTGAAAGCAGTGTCTTGTTTCGAGGGTTTGTGAGGAAACTATTAGAATGACAGCGCTCAGGCGAGGATGTTTGGTTTGGTGTTCATCCTATTATGAAAACACAAAAAGACCGCTTCTCTAATCCTTGTAGGAACCTGTGGCATTTTCTTTTAAGGGTTTCAGACAGTAACAGAGAGCCACAGACCCTGTCATATCCCTCGACAGGTTTCATAATGGGCCTATTGACAAACTGCCCGGCTCCCTCGCCAGCG
>JBAJNP010004392.1:0-24169 GCA_036877545.1 Yasuhikotakia modesta | reverse complement strand
TTTCCACACGCTTTTTGCGACCCTGTTGACTATTTTGAATGAAACGCTTGATTGTTCGATGATCACGCTTCAGAAGCTTGGCAATTTTAAGAGTGCTGCATCCTTCTGTAAGATATCTCACTATTTTTGACTTTTCGGGGCCTGTCAAGTCTTTCTTTTGACCCATTTTGCCAAAGGAAAGGAAGTTGCCTAATAATTATGCACACCTGATATAGGGTGTTCATGTCATTAAACCACACCCCTTCTCATTACTGAGATGCACATCACCTAATATGCTTAATTGGTAGTAGGCTTTCGAGCCTACACAGCTTGGAGTAAGACAACATGCATAAAGAGCATCAGTTGTGGTCTACTGGGGTCAGTAATCAGTAGGTTGCTGGTTTGATTCCAGCACCAGCGGGCAGCAACTAAAGTACCCTTGAGCAAGACACCTAACCCCCGATTGCTCCCTGGGTGCGGCAGGGATAGCTGCCCAATGCTCCGGCTATGTGTGTATGTGTGTGTGCGTGTGTGTGTGTTCACGACTTGCAGTGTGTCTTCACTCCTCATGAAGGATGGGTTAAATGCAGAGGTCACATTTCGGTTATAGGTAACTGTAACTGACAAATACATGTCACTTTCTTTCACTTTCATCAGCTTGTCTCTACAAACATCTCATCCATTACATGTTCCTTCCAAATCACTGCTTTCTATAAACAATTAGCATTTTTTAGCATTATTTATCATGGTGATAGTGAAGTATGGCAGCAGTGTGGTGACCTCTGACCCCACTGATGGCTGTGTGCATCTTTAAATGAAGGTGTCCTTGACTTAGTTCACACAATGCTAATGGGAATAATTAGCCCTGCTTGCTATAATTGACACTTTATGTGAGATGCATGGCAACAAGACAAAAATAACAAGGAGCTGCTAAGATTGTCAACCCAAAAGACTCCCTCTCACACACCAGCACGCATACTAATGCAAGTACACAGTGCAAAAAACATTAATGACTGGAATTCCTTTGTCTAAAGTAGAAGATAGCATTAGCAGATAGACAGACAGACAGACATGATTCGTCTTCCATCATAACATAAAAATGAGGTATTTTAGCATATAATTATGGGTAAATAGCACAGACATTTCCTCAATCCTCATGCAGTTTTAATCTGTAACCATATTAAAATTGACTAAGAGGCGGAAACTGTGGAGAACAGCCACAAAAGGAAACTGATTCAGATCAGACGATTAAGTGAGAATCAGAAGTCACACCACTTTTCTTTACTTAGTACACATTAGATGACACACACAGATCTTCAAGAGTTATTCATGCTCATGTCTGTCACTGGTGATTTAACTGCAGGAGACACTGCAGGAGAATTAAAGAACTGAAATTCCACTGACAATTATGTAGCTACAGAACAGAAACAAATATTATCACACACTGTCAGATTACAGGAGACAAAACTGACATTCTACACACTGTAGTACAATCTGATACTCAGATACAAGTTTTCAGTCAGTTTCCAGTCAAGAAAAATGCAAAATTGTGTGCATGAACAGGCAGTGATAAATGTATTTATTTATTTTGATAGACAGATAGGCAGTCCATGTTTTTTATTGATCAGTCCATGTTTTGTGTCTTACACTATCATAGTTTTGTGTCATACACTCTCATATTGTAAGATATCACAAACTCTACAATTTATGCCACCGCATTGATGTTTCTGTCTTGAGACAAGAGTAGATGTTTGTTTTCTAAATGTTTTTGTTTTTGTAGATGTTTGTTTTCTCTTTTTGGCATTGCATGCGACATTATGCAAGTCACGCTTTTGCAGGTGAGGTGCGATCACAGGCATGCTAATTTTATGAATGGGTCTGAAGGGGCTCTCATTTAGACTATTAAAATTTCTACTTTTATGCCATTGATCAGATCTGAGGTCAGGGTTTAATCCGCAGTTGTTTTAGCAGGTTCAGTGAGCGCGCTCAGAGCCACAACACAATGACGGCTATTTGTGCCTGATCACTGACTATGCATCCTTTATCATTTTACCTATGAATTATGGATGCTGCATTAGCCACTGGGTTTCCCAGAGCCTGTGTCCTTTACACAGAGCCCTCTATCTGGAGCTGTGATGTATGTTTCATGATTCTGTTTAATGCTCTTGGAAGTCCTTTACTCTAGTTGTCTAGTTGTTAGAGATAAGAATGAAAGGAAGGAAGGAAAAAAGGAAAGAAGGATAGAGGGAAAGGAAGGAAGAAAGGAGAAAAGAAAGAAGGGAAAAAAGAAAGACTTGAATTAACTCAAGATCAAACTATTGAAAATTGTTCTAAACATTGTTCTAAAAAGTGAATTGAATTCAAATTATTTAAATTGTCTATTTCTAATAAAAAATGTGCTGCAAGAATATATGATTAACTTTAGTCAAACATTTGCCACCAGTTGGCATCTGCTGTACAGTATATATAATTTCTATTGATTATTCTGTTTTTAAACATCTTTACAGTAAACCGGAACATTCTTCCCTGAAGTGTAACATAAAATAGCATGTGTGTCAGAGACAAAACTAACCATAAAAGTATCAGTAATATAACAGTTAATTTTATAATGAGGGTGCAATGTTTCAATCTTCACACATTTGAATCTGAACTTAGTCTATTAATAAAAATTCTGGCTTCTGTGTTTCTGAACACAGCATGTTTTATGAGGATTTGATTACATTATGCACAGTGCAGTTAAATTGCAGTGCAGTTAAATCGTAATTGTTTTCTTAAAGGGATAGTTCATAATTTTATCATAATTTACTTTACCTGCCACAGCCCATTTTTTTGTTGTCGTTTTTTTTGTAACTTTTGTGTTGTGTAAAATTTTTAATGTAATCGTTTCCTCAGCATATTAAAAATATGCTTTCACATTATCACAAATTTATTGAGTTCCAAAAGTTTTTCTTGTGTTCATATCACACAGAAATAGGAGTGTGGTTGGAAATTGAATATTTCCAACCACCACCTGTTTATACTCCACATTATTGTAAATTTACACTGCAATACAGAAACGTTAATGTTATTGTAATACTAAAGCCATTTTTCCTGCAATCATCTGACCTACTACTATAAGATATCCAAGCTGTTGTGATCTGCTTCAGCGCATAGAAAAATAATACAATGATAAATTAATAAAAAAGTATGTCTTGTGATTCTTTTCTTCTTTACAGAAAAGCATGTGCAGAAATCCACCAGTTTCAGACTCCAGAAATGGAGGCTGTAAATTAATATTCTGAGGCGTTCTGACATGTCATTATGATCAATGAGTTTGTTACCGGAACATGAACTTTCACACCTACAAGCTGTCCATCAACGCTTTCATAGCAGCATAATAATTATGGGAGCTATGGACTCTACACCTGCCCAAATGTTTCACCTGAACATACAGTAGGTTTACATTCAGAGGGGAGTCTTAACATTAATACGTTACAGGTTTTTGAGGTAGATAAGCGGTTAAATGGTGGACTACAGCATACAAAACTACTACTGTATACAGTCTATATAATACAGCTGTCTTTAAGAGGTTTTGTTTAAAGGGACAGTACACTCTTGAGATATCACAGTAGCAGATTTTTTCCACATGATTATCATGAAAACTTCATGGTAACTGTATTATTGTATGATTAAATGTAAAAAAAGCTATCGGTCAGCTATCATTTTAAATGTTGATTGTCAATACTAAGGCAAAAGGTTAAATGGGTGCAACAGCACCACCTGCTGTGTTGGAGTGTCAACCTATACTGGTGCTGAATTGTTCATGATGTTATCATATACTTTGATATTAATATTATTCATATATATTACCATATGTGCAGTATTCACACTGTATCAATAATTATGATTATTAATATTGATATACAATTTTTCGCAATACCAAAATATTGCCACACTCCCGTACACTCTAAAATGCAAATTGTATCCACAATCATTAAACACGTTTGTGCATTTAAATAAAAACTAATACTTATTTAGTTTATAATAAGACTGGATTTTATATGCAGATTAAACAACAGGGCAAATCACACATATTAGAGGGAAAGAAAATTGTTGCTGCCTCACAAAGTAGATTTGCTATATGTTTCTTTTAAAGCTTTTCCGGCCAGTTTTCTTCTATCATGGAGTTCAAGGAACACTTTGTAACCTTGTGCATCTGCAGCAGTAAGCAGAGAAAAGAAAAGCTGAACTACGGGGCATTTTTATAGATGCTATATATTTTTGATTTGATCGAACCGAAGCTGAATGAAACAGGAACAGGTGGTCTCTGAGCCATAAGAAAATGTGTTCTGACTAGTTCAGGCGCTAATATGGAGATGCTACCTTATTCATTTATTTAGTAGTCCTACATTTTAAAAGAATTAAAATTGCTCTTCTAAACAAAGGCCAAAGGGCTCAACTTTTCAGAATGTGTAAGTTTTTCTTTGTCTGCTTGGGTTCACAGACAAGTCAAAGTTAGCTATTCAATCTCTCATGCATAGAGGACAATAAAAAACAAAAGATGAGGAATGACTAAAAAGCAGACACCAGACAGAGGCCAGAGAGCTCTGAGAGCTCCCTTCACTTATGTATTTAAAGAAACAGGCCACCTAACATCAACCTGTGATTATTGTCATGTGTCTTCCTGTCTGTCCTTCAACTTGTATTGTAGTTTTGTATTTGTCTGGCTGTAGTTTCTTTTCTCTGTCGCCTCACCACAATTGTTTCCACCTGTGTCTTGTTACCCCTGATTCCCTGTTACCCCTGTATTAACAGCCCTTGTGTTTCACTGACTTGTAGTTTGATTCTGTTTAAGTGGTTCCCTGTTTATGGATTATTGAGGTCTGTTTGGTTGACCTTATGTTTGCTCTCATGTGTTACAAATTATTTACACAGTACATTTTTTTCTCTCAGAATACCAAAGAATACCAAACAATCCTCCTGACAAGAAAAAAAGCCTGTAGAAATTACTGTATATTTAGTTCTTACCAGGTGTGTTGCATTTCTAGCTCCATCAAAGTCATTTGAGGATGTGTGTTGTATCGAAGGGGTTTTATTTTGATGTCTGCGCTGTGGGATATATTGATGCTGTCTCTTACAGAGGCACAACACAACCAGATTCTCTCTCTTCTCACAGCAGGTGGCCATTAGAGCCCCACATGAAGAGAAATCTGCTTTCTGCACATTAGACTTTCCACTGTCAGGATTGGGTCACTGTGGAGTTAAGAGCTGTCAGTTTAGAATGACTCAATGGCACCATGGCAAAGAAAAGAAAGTGCTGCTGTTCAGAACATACATTGTGATGGGAAACAGCCCTGCATGTCCTGCATCTGTAGAATTAGAGTTTTGGAAAACATTGGAAACCAATAACCCGCTTATATTCAGTTAAAGTGCATTTACTTCCTCACCAAAACACGAGAGACCACTTACACCTATTGTTACCGTCTGTCCTGTGTACTGTGGTCAGTTTGACATGCTAAACAGTGTCCAAAGTGTTTGTAATCTGATCACTAAAACCGCATTCGGAGTTGGTTGGAGACGCATCACATCTGTAGTGTAAACGCTAATGTGTTTCAGGAATGACAAGTGTCAAAACTTGTAACCCTGAGAAGAAAATAACCATTCATATACGCTTACTGCAGTACTTCAATATGCTTGTACTTTAAATATGCTAGTACTTTATAGTACTTCATATATATTGCATTCTCTTTCTGTGAATTAAAATCTTAGGACTATTTCCTAAACCTTAAGTAATGTTATTTTAATGACATATTTTATTTTTAAAATATAATTTTGTATATATAAAAAAACTTGCATTTAAAACGATTAAATTCCTGTTTTGTAAATCCCACCAGAAAAACCTCAGTTATGTTGTTTTTTGCAGCAAAATTAAAGACGATTTGTGAGGACAATTTGTTTCTATTTAGCTGTATAAAAATCTAAGTCTGCTATTTTGTTCAACTCTTTGGTTTTCAAAGTGCTTGCATGCAGGAATACCAATAGCCGTTTCTCCTTTCAGTCCCTAAAAACACTCTTTGTTGGAGTCACAAGAGATAACAGCACTATCTGAATGCATAATTCACGCCAGTAAATGAAATTCCTAATAACCATCAGAGAGAAGTCTCTGCTTTACTAACCGACATACAGAAACACCCTTAGGAATAAACGCAGAGAGTATAAGGGCATTTTGACAACAGTGTTAAAGTTAATTGTAAGGACTAATAAATTGCAGGAGGCATTATCCTGGGTATTAAAGATGTAAACTCTAGGTAAAGGTGCATAATATTGGTGAAGCAATTTAGGTTCCCATGCATTGAATTTCTTAAGTGAGTTTCTGAAGTGCGTCTCATTTGATTCTTCATAAGATTTCGCACAAAAAACTTCAAAGGCTTAAAGTTGAAGTGGATCATTTCTGTGCCACTAGCAGCATCAAGAAAAATGCTAAATTTAAAGCTAAAATGTATTTTTCTGAACACTTCAGCATTGGTAGAGTGCGAACATGTAGTCCCGCCCCAAACCTCATGCCATTGGTTGAGCCAGTATTGTTACAAGATTCTTAGACAAACAGCATTACTTTAAAACAACCACTAAGCTAGTGTTTATACATGGAAAATCCACCTGCAAATAGCTTCCTTTAAGCTGTCTTTGCATATTATTCATTACTGACTGCATTATTGATTTCCACCATATGTACATGAAAAGAAGCAGTGAATTTACATATCTGTTTACACTGATCCTGAATCAGTACTCCATTCTGTTGATCTGCATTGATCAGACACATTTGTGATTCTGTGTGCCCATTCAGCATTCAGAAACCAGCCTCACATTAATGTGACACTAACAGACACTGGCGGGCAGCCCTGGTGTGCACAAGCGGGCATGGCGAATATTTAGTGCATTATCCAGGCGAGGTCAGAAAACTGGAACAAACCACCCTGCCAGTATATTTGGTGAGGGAGTCATGGGAAATGAACACTACACAGTTCACACATCTCAGCCTCTTCCCTCGGTGTGATTAATAAACCATTAAATCACTCTAGCATAAAGCTAAATGTGTTCACTGGTTGATTCACCCTCATAATTAGGCTCTTAAAGGGGAATAATTATGATAATTGCTCTTGTTCTTCTCACCTGGGCCTCTGTAATGCCAGGGGATGGTAAACACTATGGCTACCTGACCAAGCACTCCATTAAACATTGTTCATACACCAAGCAACTTTTTCTTCATCTTATACCAGTTTCTGTTGTGGCTGCTGTTGTGAGGCCTTCATCTGGTTGCCTTAGTAACAGCCATCCACTTTAGTACCATTAAGATGTCATTCCATGTTGACATCGAATCAGTTTACATACCACTTAAAATAAATTTTCTGGATAAATACACCCAGAGGTTGTTTATAAAGTGAACCAATGTATGATGCATTATATAAACACTGACACTGTGGTGAGATTGCAAATCTGGGTCCATTTGTACACATACACACATTGATCATTCGTCACACATTATTGCAAACACTTAGGATCAAGTCATTTTCTCAACGTTATCAAATGCCTGGACACGCCCACATACTGTCACCAATGGTAACCATCGCCAACGGTAACCGTCACTCATGTTAACCTAAGTCACCAAGCTTCTACTGAAAATGAATGAGATTGTGTCTCCCTGTCACTGACAATGAGACTGATGTAAAGTCCCAACAAGATAGAATGGGGACGGAAATAGAAAGTGATTGAGTCTGGACAAAAGATAAATAACAGTTTTCTTCTTTTTTGTCTGTAATAATTGGAGGTCACATCTTATAGTTAAGAGACAAATTGGTTTCTTTGTGTTGGATGAATAGTGCGAGTAAAGATGATTGCACTAATAAAATGACATTAAAGGCATGTCATTGTATTATTTCTCATGGTTTTGACTTTATTTAATTCTGAATTTCTTAAAACTTTGTAATTTTCTAGGAATTTCTAAAATAAATAAGGTGATTTCTGGTTTTTACACTAACACCCAAATGTTTGGACACACCTGCTCATTTTTTTATTATGTGAAAAATCATGAATACACAAACTTAAATTATGAGGCGACTTGTACATACTAGATTTAAAAAGAAATTTTTCATAAAATAAAAATTCACACAAAAAACTGTTACATAAAAACTATTTGAAGGCATTAACACTTTGGCTATTAAAACACTGTGTGGTGCAAAACTAATTTCACACATGTAAGTGAGACCTTTAAATATAAATGCTTTAGGTAATGTATTGAGAAAGATAAATTCAGTGTGTGGCTGGTATGTACATTTAATGAACTGTGTGATCAAGCTGAGCTTTCATGAACTTCCTGCAAAGGTCTTGTCTCAGTAATGAAGTGTTTTAACAACAGTGACGTCTGCTGACAATAGGCAAACCAACCTGGAATTTCCCCCCTATGTGTTTTAATTAGACAATCTGAATTTAATAGTCTGAAAAGGCTTTTATCTGATTATTTAATTTGAGAAGATTAATGATGGATATTTATTACAGCATGCAGACACCGCAGGTCTTCGTAGCTCTATGCTAGCAAGATAAGTTCAGCCATGCTAAAGTCATCTTAGCGCTTAGCTGAACTTAACCTCTAAAGATGTGGAACTATGTCACAAAATCTAACATCTAAATATCCAAAGCATGATTTAGATGGTCAGCTTGATGGCATTACAGTGTGGACGCAAAAAGGATTTACCAAAATCTCATTATAACGCTTAAACCATATTGCTGTTCCCACACGCTCTACATTTTCCCTGTTTTTCTACTCTGATACAGCTAAAGCTACTGATGTAACTTGGGAGTAAGTCTGCCTGAATGTCTGACAGGCTTCGGTGACTTGAGATCTCTGTGTACCGTGAGTTTAGAAAACACGTCTCTCCTGCCAAAGAGACATGACAGAAAAATGGGAAAATCTAATGGCTTCTAAATGTTCCTGCATGGGCTGCGGGCTCCCAAGGTGACAGAACACAAGATACCTCACAAATCTGTAGCCTACAGAGTGTTTTTTCAAAAATCCCTTATGTGTGTAAAACATGTCCATATTTATCTCAGTGGGAAACAAATGCGTTTGTCCCCCGAATCTTGTGTCACGGGGGTGGCAGTGATGGGGAACGTTAGCCTGTAAAGTATACTTCTGCAACCATATATCTTCAAGATATTTTCTGAAGCATAAAAGGATAAAAGACTCAGATATATAAAAGATTGACTTTATTGTCAGCCTCAAAAACACATGGATTTCTACCGTGAACTTTGTGGGCTCTGAGTTAGTCTCCATGTCTGTGAGTTCTGTATCCACACGGTCTTTGTTTTGAAATGTTGCTGCTTTGACCATCCAGCATTTTAGAAGGTCTGATTGAGGCAAAATGTCAAATGTTGAACTTCAAACATCACACGGGTGGCGGCAGCAGGTGCTGTTATTGTTTTTTAGTGAAGAAACCCAGAATATCTTTCCCACGATGCATTTTCTTTCTGATGGTTTGACAAGAGGTCATTCAGTACCTTTGAAGTAAGAGGGTTGCTTCCTGTTGTTTAGTCATGACTGTTTTAAAAAAGTAGCTCTTTTAAGTCATAAATTATGGATTTAAGCTTTGCTTTTATTGGTTTCTATGAAATGAATCGTATCCTGGAACTATTTTTGAGATCACAGCAGCATGATGTTGAGATGTTTTGAAATTACCAGACCAGATGATCTAATGCTTAGATTGCATCTCTGTCATTCACTAAGTAAAGCCAGGTCACCTATTCTCAGCCGACAGGGAACTTTCTCAGAATGCTGGATAACGTTCTCTTAAAGTAACATTGTTAGTATGCACTAACATGAGTTAATCCACAGAGCACCAGGACTTGAGTTATTGGCCTTTTTATATTTTTATGTTTACTTAACATCTTATGTTTTTGTATTAATTTGTGTTTTGATTCTTTCAGTCATTTTCTAAAGCTAAAACTATGTTTATTGTATAATCATTTAGAACCATTTAGTAAACGAAATAATAAAATACATTTCAAATATTTTTACTGCTCTGACTGTTCCATTTATACTTTCATTCAAAGATGCTTTTAAATCAGTTTTATTTCAGTAGAACTTTGATACAGTTTTTTAATACCTGCCAATACTCATTGATTATTTGAGAAACATTAACATTTGATTGTGATTTAGATTGTAAAGGTTTAGAATGTAAATATGATTTGGATTATTTCTGCCTGGATAGATTTCATTATAGTTCCCTTGGGCAGCAATCATAGCCCTCACTTTACCTTTTAAATAATTCTCACATGAACCTCACAAATTATACAAATTATACTATCAGCTATTTTTGGACTCAAGCTTACAGTGAACTACAGTGAACATTCAGGAATCACCAGAAAGATAAAGTACAATGGATTTGTTCATGATCTTTGGTTTGGATGTTTTAAAACATGTAGGTGGCAAAAATGCAAATATGTGTAAACAATTTAATATGTCACTATATAAAATACTGAAGTAATTGCTGGACATCATTATTCCAAGATTGGTGTACAGTAAAGAATAAGATCTACAGTAGCTTGGATTCATATGTTGTTTATTTAATTAAAATACAAACAAATAAATAAATAATTCTGAGATGCAAATTAAAATGCAATGCAAATAAAATAAATCTGCAAACAAAAAAACGTAATGATTGAAAAAGTGTAAAGTGATGCAACCAAAAATGTACAAAAATTATGTCTTTGACACAAAAAAACTCATTATTTTCATGCTTTTTTATCTTAATAAACCAACTGAAAAAACGATAACAGTGTTTTCTAGGTACTTTAAAATAATCAAAATAACCCAAATAATAAATGAAATAATCCAAACACAAAAGTGTGTCACTCCATTTCCTCATGTATATTTCATCTTAACACTAACTTTAAAAAGCATAAATCATGAAGACAGATATTTAGCTAGTTTATATTTATAAAGGTGTCACTGTGAGTCACATCTGTGATGCTCAAAGAGACTTTCTGATAGAAGCCTTGCTAACTGTGTGTTTGCTTTCCATCACTGCTAATGTGCCAAATGCTCTAGATTTATAATGGACATCCGAGGCCACATGGCCAATCTATATTAGATCTGTTCATGTGCAAATACACATTTTGCCTTTTGCTTTCTAAAATGTAAATGACAAAAGCTGGTGACAAAAACAAAAGCATCAGTATTGGAATACATTCACTGTATTCATAGCTTCAGTGAGTCATTGAAACTTTATTATGTCACATGATTCAGAATCATCACACATCATCACGATACATCATCATATTGAGTTTCTTGGCATTCTCATGGGTTTTTACTAAATAATATCTGAACGCCGTTGCTAGCACATGCAAATGACTCATTTTTATGACTATTTTTATCATATCCTCTGGCAATATCAATAGTGTGACAATGGCAGGAGATATATTAAATGTAAATTGCTATGGCACATCATTTTTTCATGCACTGGTTTGCTGTACTAACAGGTGTTAGTTGGGGAAATATGAATAAATATGTTGTATGTATGTATATCACTGTATTGTTTACATAGGACCTAAATAGAAAAAAATACAATAATGATGTAAAATGCTATGGGTAACGATTCAAAGATGTCTACTGGTAAAATATTTAAAATTATTATTTTTCTGAGGTTCTATGGCCACTGAAACACTGGAAATGTGAAAAAAGGACTACAAGGCCAAAGATTTAAATCCTGACAAATAAACATAATTATTAAATAAAAAATAAATTGTTTGTTTAAATGTATTAATCTCACTTTACAGTCAGTGAAAATGCATTTCCATTGATTCAGCAAAACCTGAAGTATTTTAACTGAGTTAAAAAAAACTATTATATTACTCAGGAGCTATGATAAACAGCTACGCTACACTGCTACAGCATGTGTATTTGGTGTTGTCATTCAATGAATCTATGGAGAAAAAGAGGATCATTTCACCATTGCTTGGTGAAATGGACCTTAAACAGTGCAGTGTGTTTCTGTGTAATACGCTTGTGTACTGTCAACTGTGTGGTTTAGAGTTTTGAACAGAGAACTGAAGGTCCTTTTCAGCTCCTAAGAAAGACATAAAAGGATTTAGGTTTTTTATCTGAGTGCTGTGGGGTGTCCAATTGTCTTCCTATTCTTGAAAAACCCAAGTCACATGCAATTTATTCTGAATATGAAGAAAAACTTTATTGACAATAAATGGGTTTATTTATTGTATGGCATTTATTGTGAGAGATTTTAAAAGCAACGGTTCATTCTGCGTCCTAAAAAAACTACTACAAAAAATGCCAAAGTCAAACTGGCAGAGCTGATTTACAAATAGACACAGTTGGAAGGACAATGCTTGCCAACAAACAGTTTATGACCTTATTACAGTCAGCCCTGGAGTTTCACCATTTTACCACTGACAGCCTTCAGTAAGGCCCGGATCAGACAGGACAGCCCCAGGCTCCTGCTGTTTGACCGCAATATATAATCAAACCTGTCAAACTCACTGCGGTGGGACTCAGCGCTAATTACAAATGCTGAGCTGCTTTTTCAGCTTATGTTGGGAGCTGTAAAAATACCTAATGTTTTACACACAAATTGCCATGGTTTTCCATTGTTGGCATCTGTTTACTGCTGCATGAACACTATTTTACTGTAAAGATATACAGTATTTATTGTCATACTTAAATCATACTTGTCATACTTAAGTCATACTTTTTCCTTCCAGGAAACATTTTTATGGTATTTTACTGTAATTATAATTTCCGTACATTCCTGTAAAATGTAATATATTTAAGTTTTGTTTACGTTCATTATTTAGTTTTAAAATTACTACCATTTTTTCAGCGCATATATAAGCTGTTTCATTTAATTAACCCCCTTAAACTATTTGGGATATTCCCCTGCTAGGAGAAATTAGCACATTAGCAACATATTTTATTTTTTTGTTTGTTACTTTAAATCACATTAATGGCATCATTTGATAAACTACCTGCAGGGGATAGACTTGACTTATAATTTTATCAATCTATACACAAACTTTATGGTTACATTGTACAACTGATATAAAACTAAAAACTTTTAGTATTTTAAACTGTTTGTGTTGTTTTAAGTTTATATTAGAACATTCATTAGAAACAAGCAGATAAGAAATCTCAAAGTTTTGACAATTATTTTGGCAAATAATTATTGTAGCTTTTCACATTTGCCACTAGAAATGCTATTTTGAAGCCTTCGTTGTCCTGGGGTGTTAATTTGAGACTGTTTTTGATTGGTTGTAAACAGACTTGTGTTTCCATGGCAATGAATCAGTTATGCACATCAAGTCAAAGATTTTCTTCTTTCTTTCCATTAGACTGTTTCAAGGGCACAGGTTAGAAGTGTTGCTATCTTCAAACAAGCGCATTTATTCCCACGCATATATACGACCAGAGTAAATTATCTCTCCCATCTGACTGCATTGTAACGCAGGAGCCGCAATTTGCTGAATCTGTAAACAAGCAATGCGTTGATCATCAGACGAACAGAAAGGGCCTCATATTTCTAAGCTTGATTATATCAGTTCTGTCCTCGGGGCACATCTGAAATGCCTGAATCACACAGCTATAAGAGGTATTGATTTCTATCACTATAAATACGCTCTACATCTCCATTCTAAACATTTCAAAGCTGTTTTGCCATGCCATTTATGTTTTACAAGAAGCATGTACTGTTCTTTATAATCCTGTGGACATTTTGATTATATTCTTCCTATTATGTCAAGAATAATGTTTGTAGCATGATTTTTATATGTAGCTTATGTTTACAGCTCACGTTTAGCTTATGTTTTTATATGTAGCTTGTGTACCATTCAGATAAGACAATTCCAACACTGTATGTTGAATCTATGAGATGACTGTAAACCTGATACTATTTTTCATGGTCCATTTTTTGGCAACACTAGAGGAATACAATTTACTCAAGGCATCTACTGACTTAAAAATGATAGATGGAAAATGTTTTAAGTTATTTAGCTTGTTAATGTTGCTGACAAATCCAAATGGGTGAGAAATGGACTACTATTTTTGGAAGCAATAACAGTTTTACTGTAATTTCTACATTCTATTCTCATTTCTACGTTGTCTGTTACTAAAAGGCCATCTTAGGCCAGCGTGATTGTTTCTGCTGCTCCTGGCATTCAAAAATGATGCAATCTGTAACTTTTGCCTCTCTGTCACCATCTCTGTTTGAGACACAAAATTACAAGTTGCTTGCAAATTAGTTTCTTAGTTTAAATTCTAAACTGCTAAAAGCAAAACTGTAAATAACGCAGGTAATGCAACGATTAAGATTATTACAGATCTAAAGAGCAAGGCTTTAATAATGGCACAATTTTATCATGAACAACTAACAGTCATGTGGCTTATGTATATGTACAGGAGTGTTGATGTATTTTGTCTTTTGTTTATCAGTCACCCGTTTGTTAAAACATCATGTCTTGCTAGTCAACCACAGAGAAGAGAGGTTTTGACTCTCACTTGAACATAATGTTAGCAAGCACACTTCTCATAGCATATAATTCTTTGGTCAATATGACAAGCAGACTAAAGTTTTTTCTTAATGTAAACTCTAACTGTTTTAGCATCATGTGATATTTAATCAGTACATGTCAGTACGTGTTTAAAGCTGTGTCTTTATGTTTCCCAGTTTAAAATCAGAGAAAACAGTAACTTGAGAACACCTGAGATAACCTCTCACATGAGCACAAATCATTTAATGGGCCCAGTTTCCTGTGTACTGTATGTTGAACTGCGCTTCTTTTCTGTATCCTTCTGAGCACTTAGAAGTACACACAGAAATCTGGTATAAATCTCTTCCTCTGTAAGTTATTTTGAATTCATTGATCAGTAATGGAAGAGATGGAGAAGTATCTTCTCCATCTCACAAAGAGGTTTTACAAAGAGCAATAGAAAATAGAGGGGATCTGTTTATAAATAAAACTATTATAGGCTTTGTGGGCTACTGGTAGCTACCAGTAAAGCTACCATATAGCATAATTATATAGCATATTATTATTATTATTAATATTATTATATAAAATACATGACTTAATATAAATATCCAGCAATTCAGTTTTCATTTACATCACAGTTGTGTGTTGTATGTTTTAATCTATAATAACCTGCCCTGAATCTGTCTCCACTGTTTGTCAGACTGTCAGTCTAGCACTCCCCAGCCACCCAACCCCCACCCCCCCCCATGCGACAAATGGCACTAAACTGTGCATTTATTGAGCAGCCTTCCACAGATTCTTTACTAACAACTTGTCTAATGCATAACAGCCCTGATCTTAACCCTGAGTGACAGTACAGTCGCATGAACACACATAAAAATAATGTGATGTTTTCACCATGCTGCTGTTGCATTCTGGGAATGCAAGAAATGCCACATATAGTCTTTCTCATTGCAAATCACTTAATTTTAGCATCAAGACAGACGCTGGAACAATATAAGAATATGGAAACAAAACCTGCATTATATTGTCTACCGTAATTACATCAGTTATTAAATGTTCTATTTAATAAGTTTATTAAATAATGGAGCCTTTTTTGTCACAATTTATTGTGAATTAAACTGTAACTTGATGTGATTGTCACCTTCGAACTCACTTTATAGCCTTATAGCTTTACATTTTTAGCATATAGAATATGTGTATGGAAAAATTTTGTTTTTTAAAAAATAGATTATGCCACAAATTCTGTTAATAAGAGCTGCTCAGCTTGTGTTGAACCCACAACATTCCTTTAACGTGGCTGTAATGAGATGGATGTGCAAATAAATCAGTTATTAAACAGATATCTGGACTTTTGTCCAGATTTCTATTAAAATCGTTCCTATGTACCCTGTGAACCACAGCAAGTAAGATTAGCATGACACAACAGGAGCTGTAAAATGCACAGTATCATTGTGAGGAATTCTATAGCTTCACATCTCCCCCACACAAACCCTAAATTTAATTCTTTTCTGCTTCCACACTCAACTGAATTAAATCAGATTAACTATGTATCTGATGCGTTCTGAAACTCTGTAGCTGCTCTCCACAGAAGTGTTCAGAACATGAGCTTCCACAGTGGTTAATACAAGAAAGATCTGGTTTAGGTATCTTCTGGTGAATTCCTGTAAGTGTGACAGAACATTGTAGCATTTCGAAAGCAGAAGGTCGGTGCGCGTCGACTCGGGAGAACTTGAGCGACGACAGTTGTCGCTGTTTAATTGTTTTAAATAAGCAATCGGAGGAAGTCCTCTTGTTTGTGCTTTCCATACGTTTGTTTTGTCTCCAGGTGTAGGAACACCTGGCCTGATACTACAACATCATAAGAGTCTCTCACAAAGCAAATGATGAGTTGAGATGATAGTTATTATAGCTTTCAAGTATTGTGTGACTCCTACCTTTTGTATGATTATCGGCTTCTTGTGCAGTATCGTATTTATCCCCCACTGTCCATGGTTCTGTACTGCCTACGGTGTCTGAATCACTCTGAAATGTTGAGAACAAGACCACAAGATGAGGTATTACACTGAAAATGCATTGAGATATTTGAATTTGGTTACGCATAGCTATATCAAAGATGTTTAAATTGCTTTAAAATCCTTAGAAGTTGCTAATCAATCCAGAAGCATTATCAGGGTGGACTTTGTAATAATATATCATAATCATATTCAAAAATTTTAGTCCTTTGAGTTCTATAGTAGAAGCTGAGAACATTTTGTTATTAGTGTAGTGTGTCTCAGCTGAGTTGCAAATTCTACCCCTGGGAGAGATTAACTAAGATTAATTTCTCTTTACATACTGTAGCTGAGAATCACTGTGATATAATCTTACTTTAAGTTTAATGTAATTGGTCATTTAACTTGCAATTTGCTATCTTAAGACAACAATTGTATAATTTTGCAGCATCCAATAGCAACTAATATAAAGAGCACATTTTAAAACAAGCCTGGTGTACAACTCCACTCAGAAATATTTTAGAATAGAATACATTTGTTTTGAATGAATACATATGTTTTGAATGAATACTTTTTACTAACACTAAGACAATACTATAAACTAATAAATACCCTTAAAGAAAGTCATTGCTAGCTAGTATTTCGTTGCTTTGAAAGCAGGTTCTATGAAGAATTGCTATTAAGCCCAAAAAACAAATTCTATGCAAGTACATTAACTGCTTATTTTTAGCTATACAAGCTAGTTCCATTCTCAGTATCGTTATAACAGACTTACAGTGATTGTTACTGTTGATGTTTCTTCAAGCCTTTATAAAGTGGGTTCCTCTTGTTGGGACTGTGGCACAGTGGTACAATTACAAAAGATCTGTGGTGCTTCTGAAGGGTTTGAATTCCCAAAGAACAGCCTGTATATGTATAAAATACAGTTTACACCATCAAATTATTGAAAGCTTTATTCTGACTGTCATATTCTACTAAATTAGAAGTAAAATTACTAGTTTGAGATTAGTTTTACCCACAAGACAAATATTGAACAATGTGAGCAAGTCTTGTATAGTGGTAACCGTGGTATATGTAGAATAAATGAATTTTTTTAAATAATTTAATAATTCATCATCAACTGTTCTTTATGTAAGCCTCTTTAGATAAAAGTTGTGAAGAAACAGAATTGATGAAACTCAATGCAGTGACAGCCCAGTAACTCCTTTAGAAACCCAGCTCTTATTTATTATATTTATTTGATATATATTAGTAGTTATTGGATTTCATTTGATCTCATTTGACCTTAAGTCACAGTGTGAGCACTGGGATACCTCCAATGGCACGGTGGCTGCACCTTAAGTTAAGATAAAACATACATATGCACAACATTCAAACATTCATATGCATAGATTAGATGACATAGATGACAGACACTCACAGTAAAACAGGAATGCAATCACAGCTGAAATTATATAGACAGACACTGTTTGTGAACAGTTCCGTTTGTGAAAGAGGGGAACAAAGCTCAAAAAAGGCTTAAAACACATTCTGTATGTCAAGTAGATTTAAAAAATGAAACAATCATGCAATGCAATCTGTGGTCATCATGTGTTATAAAAGACATGAGATAAACTTTATGCTATGATATGATGTTCCTGTATCTACTGTGTGTCTCACTCCTTCTGCTTACGTTACAAAAGATGACTTTGAATTTGGCCTCAAGGATGTCTTATACCAGTAGGACTTTGATAAAGTTGTTGAAGGGAATGTTTTCTGTACTGCAGTGTGGGAGTGTGTTTTGAGCGTGGTGGGGTACAATGTCTTCTGCTTGTCTAGCTGTCATTTGTCTTTGTGTGTTTTGTATTTAAAAACATACACACAGTACTTGTGTGTGTAAATGTTATGTAATATAACAGAAGGATTTTCCCTTCAATGCAGGAGTTAATCTGTTGTATTCGAGGGCTTACAAACAGCAATATCAGGTGCAATACAGTGGTGTGGGCTGTGCAATTGTAAAACAACCATTTGTAATGATCTAAACCCAAAGAAAAGAAATAAGCAACGTACAACAAAATAATAACAGAATACATACAGACCCTGGCTGAAGTCTCTTCTCTAAAGACTCCTAAACTATCCCTGTTAGGCTGAAAGTACACATTAGCTTTTATTGATGGCTCAAACAGCACCAATATAAAGCATTAAAATGGTGCAATGTGTTTATGTGGCTCACGGCTGCAGACTGTTTGCTTCTGCTACAGCGGGATTTTAAAGGGAAAAAATCACCAAAAAGGAAGAATTTTTTGATATAATGTTTAGTTACGAGACACTCGAGAACTAAATGTGTTTAACCTTTACCTGCAACTCAGCTGCTGTATTCAAAGACAAAAGTATTAAATATGGGTGTGTTTATCACATAAAGCTTTAATATATACATATAAATCTATGGCTTTTACATGACACTTTTATCCAAAGTGACTTACAGTGAATGCAAGGTACACATTTTTATTTATTTATTGGTACTTGTATTCCCTGGAAATGAATCCACAACCTTTGCACTGCTAACTGCTAACGCAATGCTCCACCACAGAAAGCTTGGAACATTGATTTTTGTTCATTATATAAAATATATATTATAAATATAATGTGTGTGTGTGTGTGTGTGTGAAAAGCATATGGCTTTGGAATGACATGAACATCAATAAATATAATAAAAAAATTTGTTGCCTGAACTATCCCTTCAAAACTGGTAAAACAAATCAACAAAAAATATGAATGTCCAATAACCAGCAGGACTGAACTCATATGTGCAGTGGACTCGTGTTATTATTCTACTCATGATATGGCAGTCGGCCAACTTAGCAGAAATAAGGGGTTCATTTATAAATTATATTACTTTTTATTCAATTTCATGGTTGACATTGAGCAGTTATAGATGACTCGCTAGCGGCTAGTTCTTCTCTCGCTGGTCGCTGTGAAAACAAGCGATCTTCTCTTTGCCATGTCACGAAAATCACCTTTGTGCACTCGCCTTCAATTTACAACACAGCCATTGGAAATGGATTCTTTTGAAAAAGCATGACTCGCATTTTTAGTCTGGCCAGAGGAAGAATGGCAGACGAGTCTTGGTCTCTCATTTATTTCTGTTTCCCTCTATTTTCTCTCGCTTTCTCCAGTTTGCGAGTGAATTTCCATTTCCAGGTTAACTGAAAATTAATTGTGCCATTTTCTGGTTTCTAAGTTGGTAAAATGTCAAAGGATAAGGTGGAACGAAACATCTTAGAATATATATTAAGTCTTAGTCAATGCTTCATGATTCAATTTTGTGTATCTGTGATTTTTCTTTTGAAGGATGGATTCAGTGCTGCTTTGGAATATGGTCACCACTACCATCTTAGAAAAAAAACATTCATTGCAAAAAATATGCATTTTACTCATAAGTGAGTCCTGGTTGAATCTCCTGGTGAGGGATTATTATGCAAAGTCTTTCATCATTTTACAATGACAAATTATAGCCTTTGTTTTTGCTTATGTCAACACTTTAATGTCTATCTGTTCAATAATAACAGGTGTTCTCCTAAATTTGATCCTTAATTAAAGGTGTTTTTACTGATAAAATACTTCACTGTTAAAATACTTATTACAAAAGACAGCTAATGGAGACACTTGTATGTTGAATGCACCAGAAATGGCTTTGAAAATATTGCTGTGTTTGTAACAGTAACATTGACTCAATTGATGCTTCAGGTTTGGGGCGGGGCTTTATCCAACCAATGGAAGGTGTGTGGGGGGGGGGGTGCTGCGATTGTCCAGTATGAAAGCCTGGTACACCCAGTACACATTTAACCTTTAAAGGTTACACTTAATTAAACTTCAGGTGCAGTTCAATTAAAATATCCATTTGGCCATATGCATGTTATTTTGACTGTGGCTTAATTTTAATACAGCCAAAGAATGCAATTGAACGGTGCATGATTAATGCATGAGCTGGCTAAAATAAGCCACTCAACAAACACATAAGACAAAATACAATTTCTGTTAATACACACACACACACATACTGGCCTTGCCCTTTGTTGAAAATTAATAACACTTCAGCCACAATAGTTCTGCACATTGTATAAAAGACTCGTAAAGTCTTGTTGTCTCAATAAACCACAGGGACATTCCAGGTTTCAGATGAACTATTTAGAAATTTTATCATTTAATCTTTAAACATTATTCCTTTTTAATGAATTGCTTTTTCATGTGATTTCATGTGAGTTTCAGGGTTTTTGCTGTTCTAATCCCCTAAAGGTTTCACAAATCAAAAATCTATCTGCCAGATGGTGCTACTGCATTTTTAAAACAAAAGACCTCGTACAGTGTGAATCCTACCAAATCATCTCCTGTTTTTATTTTCCCATTCCTCTCTCCAAGGTGTACAGTACCAAGCACTGAAGCAACAACTATCCCCCACAGAAATCTGTTGCCACATCAGCAGCACTGACCATCTAACCATATAAATTTTAAACAGTCTTTTGTGGCAAAAAAATGTCACAGAAATGGCAGCCTCTAAAGGCGGGAAATGTGTACTACTGGACCCACAGTGGGCTGACTTTTATTCACGCCACGCTAATAAGGTGACCTTGTAGTGCGTCATTTTCCCAGCGAAAAGGACTGACACAATCACAGACGGGATTGTCCAAGATGATTTTCCTGTCATGTTGGAATTTCGCACTTCAGAGATTTCACTGTGATTAGACGCATGAACAGGCAGTTTGGGGGGTGTCTGAAAGGGGGTGGGGGGTTACAGCTTTTAAAGATTTCCTTTTATCTCTTTTCCTGTCAGCAGTTACCGGATAACAACATCAATAAGGAGCATTAATGAAAAATCTTTTTCTGAAGAGCATGTATTGTATGCTTTCTTTGATTTTTTTTGCCTTGTATTTAGTGTGTAATACAGCTGTTTGTACATGTAAACTCTGCAAAGTCAAAAGCTTTATTGTCTCTCCCAGAAAACACTTGTGTGTTTGAACTACAGTGTCCTGCAGTGACTTCTGTAATAAGTTTACATAGACATGTTCATTTGCATAATGCCCTCCTAATCTGTTTATGTCTGTATGTGAAGTCTTGGGAGCTTTCAGACACACGCTCAACACAGCTGACCAATCACAATACGTCAGTAGACAGTGACCAATCATAGTACACAGGGCATTTAGGGAGCTACAACTGAGTGTTTTAGGCAGAGATAAACAAATGTGATGAAAATGTACATTATAAGAAATATAATGTTGTTTATAAACTTTAAATCACATAAATAAATTCTGACAGACACCAAAAAGAAAATGAACTTAAATGAGCATAATAAGTGCTTTTCAACGTTTTGCTTTTTTAAATTTGCAACACATTTTACAAAGCCCCTTTGCACAAAGCAAGCTATATAAAATGGTTTAAAAAGTCAATTGTTAAAGTAACAAATTGTCATAAAAAATTGGAACAGATTTTTATTACTGAAACTGACAATAGGGACCAGGCACATAATTTTGCCCATATAGTGAAAGCTCAACTTTTAGCAGTAAAACATCTTAATGCTACAGTAGCTATATACAATAAACTAGAATGACATTGATAAAACTACAGCTGTAAAATAATGAAGAGGAAATTAAATTAAGGGAAGTGGCCCGGATCAGAGCTTTCCAAAATAGTTTGATTTTTCACACAAAATTGATCAATCCAGTGTTTAAATAAATCATTTAATATTCACAATGACAGTGACTTCTTGTCACATCATGCATATACACAAAAAGTGCAATGGGTGAGATATGCATATTAGGGTAATATAAATATTTAGGATAAGGTGTAACACACCCATTGACCATTGGTTAAAGTTATATGGTTTTCAATGGGGTGACAAATTGGTTTTCAATTTGTCAATGGGGTGACACTTATTATAGGACAATCCCTCAATAGCAAACACAGGTTAGATGTTTTATATCTAGGTCAGATTGCTGGGGGAAGTGAAACACTCAGTTCACCGTTTGCTCCAGCTGGGACTGTTCACACCACTACACCAACACCCCCTGCTGGCACGTTTATATATTATATTCATCTAAATATGGAAGTGTAAATTAAGTCATATTAATATTGTGTAAAAGTTATTAAATGAATATAAACTTAGGTTTTTGTTTAGTTTCTTCACTTTTCTTTAGGTATTTTTCTGTGTACCTGGCTGCACAAATTTTGTTCGCTACAAAATTAAGGCTTATGATTGGCTAGTTAGCCCCTGCTGGTAGATGCTATAGCTACACTATTTAGTGCCAAAAGTCACTTTTCCCTGTCGACGGCCACAGTACAGTTTTTATTGCAAAAAGAAATAGTTTTGTTACAACAGACATTTTACTGGTTTCAAGTGCTTTAAAAGGCCTAAAAATGTGAACATATTATTGTAGTTAAAGGCTTGTGACTGTGACAATTCTTGTGGTTTTCAGCATTGTCATGACATCATTTTCCTTAAGCTCCTGTGTAATTAATCACATGGCAAATACAACTTCAGTGTTTGGCTCAACTTAACCAGTGAGTCTTTCTTGTTCAACCAGCATAAATTAACCCAGCCTGGACCACCATGAAGATTCAAACCTCTAACCCACAAACCAATAATTTGGTTTCTCTGATTCTTAAGCATTGTTCCCTTTAAAACCTTTTAGTTTGTCTTTGTGTTTGATTTGCACCTCATACTGGCTGCAAGAATAACTGCCACAAGCGTTTTTGATGGTAAGAGCGCCACTACAGTAAGAAGCATCTTTCTAAAGATGCGAATGTAATACGTTCCATTAAAACGCCATGCTGAGGGGAATGTTTTACAGAAGGCATACAGCACACCTATCACTCACAGTGAAGGCTATACGGTGTGCAGTGATATATTGCATTGTGAGCAGGAGAGCAGACATTTAGCTTTCAGTTTTTTCCAATCACTTCTACTTTCTTCTTCCACTTAAAGGTCTAAATGTAGGACAAGGTGGGCCGGCACAAGACATAAACATAAGGATAGAACCAGACGAAACTCAGTCTCTTTAAATCCCTGCTCAAACCGCTAAGAGGGTCACAGATGAAAGCTAATGGACATCTCAACTATTCAGAGCTGCACACAGATTAGCCCTGAGGTCAAATTAGAGAAGGTGAGTCTTTCTCATACAATTACCATTCACAAATGGAAGGATTTTAACACCTAATTCTTCAACCTTTTTTTGAACAAAGACATCTGCTGTGAGCTCTTATCCGCCACACAACTTAACTGTAAAGCAGTTGGTGGTCTCACTATACCTTCAAAGGAGTCTCAGTTGCTAATTTGAATTTACATTCATGTTATGAATGTAAATTCGTGTTAACATTCATACATGTTAATCTGGATTTAATTTGGATGCAGAATCTGAATTTCTCCAGGAGCTGTTTGTTGGGTTGGCACAGTGAGAAATCTTGGCTTGTTGGGAAGAGATGATGCCAATAATATCAAACCTAGAGGCAGAGCTATAGTCATGAGAATTCCTTATGAAGACTCATCAGAGGCTGGGCTAGAAGGATGTATTTAGCACAATGATTGTATCTCAGTGGACTGTAGTAGACAGTCCAGTACATAAGCCATTTTAGGGACAACATTGTTTTCATTACAATTTTAGACTGTGTGTGTGTGTGTGTGTGTGTGTGTGTGTGTGTGTGTGTGTGTGTGT